>JAUDYJ010000006.1:6755523-6983023 GCA_030761175.1 Masticophis lateralis | reverse complement strand
AACAACGCTTGTTAAGTGAATCTGGCTTCCCCCCATGGACTTTGATGGTCAGAAGGTCGCAAAAGACGATCCCGTGACCCCGGGACAGGGCAACCGTCATAAATACGAACCACTTGCCAAGTGTCTGGATTTTAATCACGTGACCGCGGGGATGCAGCCATGCTCATAAGTGTGAAAAAATTATTTATTATTGATTGATTCAAATTTGAATAAATTATTTATTTATTATTATTCATTATTTATTTATTCCAATTTCAAAAAATGGTCCTAAATCCCGTTTTTCAGGGCCGTCCTAAATCAGAAAGGTCACTAACCTAACGGTTGTAAGCAAGGGTACGCTTCAAAAATTTTAGCAAGGGGTTCTCTGCCCGGTTGCTGGGTGGGCATAACCATGGTGGGCGTGGCCTAGCACCATGGCAGGGGAGGCCATTTTGCCCTCCCTGGGCTCCAGAGGCTTTCCTCGAACCTCCAGGAGGGTGAAAATGGCCGCCCCAGGCTCCAGAGGCCCTCTGGAGGCTGGAAACAGATCCATTTCCAGCCTTCCCAAATTTCCGGTAGGCCCATTTTTCACCCTCCCCGAACCTTCACGCACCCTGCACTTACCTGCATCCAAAACGGGCCACATGGGGGACTCCTGAGAGGGGTGGGGCAGGGTGGGAGGGGCCAGCCAGATGTGGGATTTGCGGGTTCTCCAAACTGCACAGAATCTCAGCTAAAGGTTCTCCCATACCCCTGCGAACCCCTGGTTGTAAGTCAAGGTTTTACAATCCAGAAGGTTTCATGAATTCATTTTTAATTCCACTTCAGATTTGGCCAAAGACAAATAAGTACATTTCTCAGAAAAGCTTTTTCGATCTTTAAAGAAAAGAGCTGGGTTTAAAGCATTACTTAACCGTGAAAGTTGCTTGGATGACCTTCAAACATTCGCTTATTTTCTCTCTGGCTCCGATATCTTGTACATCAGTTGTCCTGAGCTCTGGAGAGGAAGGACAACTGATTCATATCTCTCTCTTTCCCACCCACCCAACCTATCTTCTTGCCTGACTTGCCAAACGGGTCTAACCAGACTCTTTGGTCTGTCATGGACCTCCTGATCCAAGGTCACTCGTGTTCTCCTTCAGCAACCAGAGAATAAACTAGTTAATTTCTCTAAGCGAGGTTCCCACCCCAACACCGGAGGCAAAATTATTAGATCTTTTTCATTGCCCTTCTCTTGCCAAGCATCAGCTAGCTGGCAATAATATTCATAAATTAAAGAGTCGTAATTCTGAGATGCGGGTGATTTTGTAAATAAAGACCCTTTCAAATGAGCTGGCTTTCCCAACTGGAGGATTCGTGGGAACAAACAAAAATTGAAAGTAAGAGAGCGAACAACCATGGAGTTTGTTCTATCTAGGATAGGGGTCTCCAAATTGGGCAACTTTAAGACTTGTGGACTTCAACTCCCAGAATACCCCAGCCAGGCTGGCTGGGGAATTCTAGGAGTTGAAGTCCACAAATCTTAAAAGTTGCCCAGTTTAGAGATCCTTGATTGTGGGTTTCCATGTTGGATTCTAGACTTTCCTAGTTGGAAAATTCTGGGCAGAAGAGTTTGGGAAAAGTTAGGTGACACATTGACAGTGGGATGAAACAGCTTGCTTACCAACGCAAGACAACAGCACTTAGATTGAAGGAATACCTGTGCTGTAAACATTGTCCAAGATTAGACATCTCCATGAAAAATTACTGAAATATGAAGAACAGTTGCAGGCATTGGTAGGTCAACTTTAATAGAAAGAAGAACTAAGAGTGATATGATAGCAGTCTTCCAATATTTGAGAGGCTGCCCCAAAGAAGAAGGCATCAACCACTCTCCAAAACACCTGAATGGATGGAAATGGATGGAAATTAATCAAGGAGAGAAACAACCTAGAATTAGGTGAGAACTAAGTTGTAATAATGAGAACAATCAATCGATGGAACAATTTGTCTCCAGAAGTTGTGGATACTCCATCAATGGAGGTTTTCAAGAAGAGACTGGACATCCCAAAGGTGCTTTTTCAAGAGACAACTGTACTTTTTCTTTGAAGATGTTTTGCTCCTCATCCAAGAAGCTTCGTTTTATTTTTGGGTTAAAATAAAAAACAGCTTAAAAAACATCCTTACAAACAATCATACACAGCATCTCGATCAGTCAAAATCATTCCATGCTTACAATTTTCCAAATCTCATCATGAATTATTCTTCAATTGAACAGAAGATAAATATTTAACCATTTGATCAAGGTTTCATTTTATATATGCTATCTCATCTCCATACTTTTTTGTCAAACCATTGATAAAATATCTCCCATATCAAATAATATTGTTTATCTTCTCGTTCTCTTATTTCAAATGTCAATCTACTCATTTCAGCACAGGCCAACATCTTCCTAATAATTTCTTCATCGGTAATTATCTTCTCTCCTTTCCAATTTTTGGCAAATACAATTCTAGCCGTTGTTAAAATGTTCACAATTAAGTATCGTAGTTCTTTATTCAATGTCTCTGGTAGAATCCCCAATAAAAATATCTCTGGTTTAAAATCAATATGTCTCTTTATCATTTTTTCTAACCACGTATGTATCTTAGTCCAAAATCTCCTTGCTCCAAAAAACTTCTTCAGCTCTGACTGGATAGTGAGGAATAGAAGGATTTATATTTCTTGTAGACAGCTGGTCGTTTGCATTATTTTAGAGAGTCATTGAGGCTACTTGGAAGTTTATCTGTGTCCTCAGTCACCTTAGTAGTGCAAATGATTGTGGCGCCTTCTTGGAACTGCTGAAGCTTCAAGTGGCCTCAACGACTCTAAAAAGATGTAAACAACCAGCTGTCTCCAAGGGGTATAAATCCTTCCATTCCTCACCATCCAGTCAGGAAGCTTCTTGGATGAGAAGTGAAATGTCTTCAAAGAAAAACCAAGGAAGTCCAGTTATCTCTTGAAAAAGCACCTTTAGGACAAACCATGACCTGGATGACTGAAAATCACACCCACCCACTGAGAATGTAAAATTTTAAGTTGGTTTTAAATTATTGGGGTGTTTTAAACTGTCTGGGCCAGAATGTTTAATTCGATTTTATTCTGTTTTTTAAATTTTGTATGTATGTATTTTTACTGTTTGGCAGTTCACCGCCCTGAGTCCTTCGGGAGTAGGGCGGTATACAAATCGAAAGAAAGAAAGAAAGAAAGAAAGAAAGAAAGAAAGAAAGAAAGAAAGAAAGAAAGAAAGAAAGAAAGAAAGAATGAATCAGAAGAGCAATCTCGGTTTCCAAGTGGTTTAGAGCTGGTTTTCAGCAGGTTCTGACCAGTTCTGGACCAATTTTGAGTAGTTTGGAGAACCGGTAGTAAAAATTCTGACTGGCCCCGCCCCCATCTATTCTCTGCCTCCTGAATCCCAGCTGATTGGGAGGAAATGGAGATTTTACAGTATCCTTCCCATGCCACGCCCACCAAGCCAGCCACGCCCACCAAGCCACGCCCACAGAACTGGTAGTAAAAAAATTTGAAACCCACCACTGGAGCGGTTGTAAGGAAGTCGTATTTTGGAAGCGTGGAACGGCAAAGTATAGGAGTAATAAAAGGACCAGTTAATAAAGCTACATCAATTAAATCCTGTTGAAAAGTTCTCAATAAAGTTAGCGCTTTAGAAGCCAAGAAGCCGGAGGTATGGCTAAATCACACTCTAGCTTTTAATGAAAATGCTAATGATACCTTCCTTTCTAGAATATTTCCTGGCTTCTAGCTCGAACAAGATGTATTTCTACCCAATCAGTTCCGCGCACCTTTCGCCGGCTGGATTTTTGTGCTTCACTGCCCAAGGGAGGAAAAATTAATAAATGATCTCTCTTTTTTTTTTCTCTTCCCTCCCAAAAAAAAAGACATTCGTAGCAGAGAAAATACTTCCAGGAAGAAAGACCTGGAGACTAGCAAGAAGCCATTCGACTCAACCGTTATAAGTTTTCTGCAGAAGAAACGCACAAATCCTCCATTTTTCCTAAAGCTGAGGGGGGGAAACGTAACCTCACATTTTCAGATCAACGTTTGAACATCCTCTCTGCCAAAACTGGGAATATATTTATTTATTTGTATCCTATAACTCAAGGAAAGCACCTTTTCCCTCTTATTTTTCCCGCAACAACAACCTTGCGAAGTGGGTTGGGCTGAAAAGGAATAACTGGCCCAAAGTCACCCAGGTGGCTTTCATGCCTGAGGCGGGACTAGAATTCACCGTCTCCTGGTGATTGGTCCAAAGTCATCCAGCCAGCTTTCAGGTCTAAGGCAGGACTAGAATTCACCGTCTCCTGGTGATTGATCCAAAATCATCCAGCCAGCTTTTAGGCCTAAGACAGCACTAGAACTCACCATCTCCTGGTGATTGGCCCAAAGAATCCAGTTGGCTTTCATGAATTACATGGGGCTAGAACTCACCGTCTCCTGGTTTCTAATCTGGAACCGCTACACCAAATTGGCTGTCTGAATAGTTATCAGTCTTCACTGTTTGGGACAACTGTTGGCCTTAACCAAGCTTTAAAACAAAGATGGCTGCCACAAAGAAGAGGAAGTCAATTTATTTTCCAAAGCACCAGAAGGCAAGAGAAGAAGCAACTAATCAAGGACAGAAGTTTAGTTTAGTTGATTGTATTGTCATTGCACCTCGTACAATGAAATGAAATGCCGAAATTAAAAGCAACCTGGAATTAAGGAGATACTTTCTAACAGGGAGAATAATTAACCAGGGAACAGCTTGCCACCAGAAGTGGATGCTTCATTACTGGAAGCTTTTAAGATGAAGCTGGACAGCAACTTGTCAGGAAAGATGTAAGGGTGTTCTGCTTGAGCAAGGGGTTTTTCTGATTGATTTTTTTAAAATATAAATTTTATTCATAAACTTTTTTGAAAAACGGTGCATTGTCAAATAAGAAAGACCAAAAAAGTGTGGTGTTAAACATTGATATACAAGCTAATAACAATAATAATGATATAGTAACGATAGTAATAATATCACCAAAAAGCTTTTAGCTAAGTTTCTTCTTACCCTCTTATTTTCTTATTTTCAGTATTAAAGTTTATGATCCTACTTTTCTCTAATCCCTACTTCTTGTTTCTATCCATTCATAGAAATTATTCCAAATCATATAATATTCTGTATCTTCTTGAGCTTTAATTTTAAAGGTTAATCTAACCATTTTGGCACAGTCAAAAAAATTTCAAATTATAGCCTCCTCTGGTGGGGTATTCACATTTTTCCAATATTTAGCATATATGATCCTTGCTGCTGTCAGTCAACTAAATATGTAGTGCAGAGGTGGGTTTCAGCAGGTTCTGACCAGTTCTGGAGAACCGGTAGCGGAAATTTTGAGTAGTTCGGAGAATCGGTAGTAAAAATTCTGACTGGCCCTGCCCACCTCTATTCTCTGCCTCCTGAGTCCCAGCTGATTGTGAGGAAATGAGGATTTTGCAGTAACCTTCCCCTGAATTGGGGATGGAATGGAGATTTTACAGTATCCTTCCCCTGCCGCGCCCACCAAGCCACACCCACAGAACCGGTAGTAAAAAAATTTGAAACCCACCACTGATGTGGTCCCTTTATCATAGTCCTCTAGGAGACATGTTTCTGGTTTCAACTCAATATTCTGTTTGATTATCCTTTCCAGCCAGTTGTGTATTTTCTCCCAATATTCCCTTGCTTTACTGCACATCCACCACATGTGGTGGTAGGTACCTGGGGTCTGACTGCATTTCCAACACTGAGCGGTGTTTGCAGGTGGCAGATTTCTGACTGATTTTTGGTCACGGTGGGAAAGTGAGGAAAGGTAGGAAAGATTCTTCCTTAAATTCCTTCCCAATTAATCATATGAAGAAAACGGAGTGGGGGAGTAAACCCTTTCAATGCAAACCAACCTGCCCATCCTGTCTTCCTTAAAACTTAATGGCTGTCATTTCAATGCCTGGCACTTCCTTCTTCAAGATTTACAAATTCTGCGGGTGTTTTATCCATAACAATAAGTCTATTGAACAGGCCGCTGACAAATTTGCATGTTGGAACTACTCCAAGTCACTCTTGGATGTATGTTGGGGAACCTCAAGTCACAGAGGAAGTCCCCAAGCTTCCCATTGTGAAATGGTCTTTCTTTTTCTTTTCTTTTTCTTTTAATTCAAAACATTAAAATAGGAACTCCAAGGAGGAACCAAAAACACAAAAAGAAAACAAAGCTAAATAGGACGACCTCCCAAAAAATGTGCGTAAAAAGAAGAAAAAACCAGACATGTAAATAAATGGTTGCCCCCCCCAATTGAATACTGATAAATATATTTCAAAAATAATAACTCCTCCCCCCTTGTGAAGCAGGCACACAATTTGTCAATTTTTACAATGCTGTTTACTCAACCCACTTAGCCTGACAACAATGTAATATATAAAAACAGAGTTAACAGGAAAAACCAACAGCTAAATTAAACTTCAAAATCCAGCTGTTAGAAAAGATTCCGAATAGTATCTTAAGGAAAAATTTTATTATTAAGACAGCCGAGGATATTTATTTTTATTTATTTATTTATTTTATTCAATTTGTATACCGCCCTTCTCCTGCCAGACTCAGGGCGGTGAACAGCCAAGAATAAAAACATACCAATACAAAATCTAAAAATTATTAAAAGAATTACACAACTTTGGCCCAAAAATTTAAAACATCTCACCTAAAACCCAATTGACACCTTAAAAAGCTAAACAAGGTTAAAAAAGGATTTGATCCTCGATGGATCAGAGATAACAATTGTGGTGGCTTTTGATAGACCAAAAGTTCGTGGTGGACTTCTTCGAGTGAAATACAATTAATAGATTGTGAACAGAGAGTTTTGAAGTTTAATTTAAAGGTAAAGGTTCTCCTTGCACATGCGTGCTAGTCGTTCCTGACTCTAGGGGGCGGTGCTCATCTCCGTTTCAAAGCCGAAGAGCCAGCACTGTCCAAAGATGTCTCCGTGGTCATGTGGCCAGCATGACTCAACGCCAAAGGCGCACGGAACGCTGTTACCTTCCCACCAACGGTGGTCCCTATTTTTCTACTTGCATTTTTACATGCCTTTGAACTGCTAGGTTGGTAGAAGCTGGGACAAGTCACAGGAACTCACCCCATTACGCGGCACTAGGGATTCGAACCGCTGAAGTGCCGACCTTTCGATCGACAAGCTCAGCATCTTAGCCACTGAGCCACCACATCTTTTGAAGTTTAATTTAGAAAGTTTAATTTAGACATGGCATGAAATGCAGAAATGCATGCCTTTTGACCCTGTTCCCTTGTCTGTTCTGGACATATATTGCTTCAATTGCCTCGTTGAAGAAAAAAATTAGAGTAGGTGTTATTTAAGGACGAAGCCAATGTCCTAAAAAGGAGATTGACAACACATTCGAATCTGATTTAACAGGAATAACAGAGTTGGAAGAGATCTTAGAGGTCTTCTAGGCCAACTCCCTGCTGAAGCAGGAGACCCCGTACCATTCTAGACAAATGGCTGTCCAATTTTTTCTTAAAAGCCTCCAGTGATGGAGCGCCCACAACTTCTGGTGGCAAGCTGTTCCCCTGGTTAATTGTCCTTATTGCATTGTGCTGTCCATTTAGTCCAGTTGGCTGCACAAATGAGAACAGCTCATTAAAATTAAGCATGGAGGTAATAGCAATAGCACTTAGGCTTATATACCACTTCACATTGCTTTACAGCCTTCTCTAAGCAGTTTACAGAGTCAGCATCTTGTCCCTAACAATCTGGGTCCTCATTTTACCCACCTCAGAAGGATGGAAGGCTGAGTCCACCTTGAGCCCGTTAGAATTGAACCGCTAGCAGTAGGCAGAGTTAGCCTGCAATACTGCATTCTAATCATTGTGGCACCATGGATGGATGGATGGATGGATGGATGGATGGATGGATGGATCTATCTTTATCTATCTATCTATCTATCTATCTATCTATCTATCTATCTATCTATCTATCTATCTATCTATCAACACAGTAGCACTTAGACTTATATACCGCTTCACAGTGCTTTACAGCCCTCTCTAAGCGGTTTACAAAGTCAACCTATGGCCCCCAAAAGTACATGCATACAATTCATCTCTCTGACCAGTGGTGGGTTTCACATTATGTTACTTCCTTTTGTAAAAAAACAAACAAACCAAAAACACATAATGTTATTGTTAAGCTAACTAAGTACATATAGTCCTTGACTTACGACCACAACGGAGCCCAAATTTCTGGCGTTAAGTGAAACATTTCTTAAGTGAGTTTTGCCTCTTTTTATGACCTTCCTTGCCACAGTTGCTAAGTGAATCACAGTGGCTGTTCAATTAGTAACGCAGTTGTGAAAGGAATCTGGCTTTCCTTATTGACTTTGCTTGTCAGAATGCTGTAATGACTGTGTGAAAAGAGAGAGAGAGAGAGAGAGAGAGAGAGAGAGGAAGGACAGGAGGGAGGGAGAAAAGAAAGAAAGAAGGAAGGAGGGAGGGAAAGAGAGAGAGAGGGAAGGAAGGAAGGAAAGAAGAAAGGAAGGAAGAAAAAAGAAAGAAGAGAGGGAGGGGGGAAGGACAGGAGGGAGAGGAAGGAAGGAAGGAAGAGAGAGAGGGAGGAAGGATGGGAGGGAGGGAGGGTGGAAGGAAGAAAAGAGAAAGAAAGAAGAAAGAGAGAGGGAGAGAGAGCAGGAGGAAGGACAGGAGGGAGAGGAAGGAAGGAAGGAAGGAAGGAAGGAAGGAAGGAAGGAAGGAAGGGGGAGAGAGGGAGGGAGGGAAAGGGAAGGAAGGAAAAGAAGGAAGGAAGGAAGAGAGAAAGAGACAGGGAGAGGGAGGAAGGATGGGAGGGAAGGAGGGAGGGAGGGAGGAAGAAAGGAAGGAAGGAGGAAGGAGGGAGGGAGGGAAGGAAGGAAGAAAAAAGAAAGAAAGAAGAGGGGGGAGGAAGGACAGGAGGGAGAGGAAGGAAGGAAAGAAGGAAAGAAGGAAAGAAGGAAGGGGGAAGGACGGAAAGAAGGAAGGAAGGAAGGAAGGAAGGAAGGAAGGAAGGAAGGAAGGAAGGAAAAAAAGAATGACTTCTGAATATGTTTCATATAGCTATGCATGAAACAGATATCAAACTCTTATTCTAAGATTAACGTTTGTCCACCTTTATATAATGTAATAGCTATATTTGCTGTGTTTTTGTTGTTTAACACAACCACCGTGTGCCCTTTCTTTTCTAAACCGAGGTCGAAGCTCTCTGCTGATCAACAACAGAGGCCAGACCATCTTTTCATTCATCTCTACGTTCCCGGTATAAGAACATTATAAAAACTCTGCGTTGAAGCCTTTAATCCCCAGCTCCCGGTGCTCTTCCCACGTTAGCCAAATCGAGACCTCAACGTTCCCCTCTAGCAAACAACACCTAAAATTGCTCTCGCAAATGCAAAAAAGGGGGGTTGTTGGCAGCCTTTGACCCCTGCTACACCGTCAGAATTCCTTGAGGGGCCTGGATGCAAAGCTGCGGAGATATTCACCGAGCCCTAAATGCACCATTTATGTAATGTCTATCTAAGCAAAAAGCTCTCCTAAAGTAAATTATACGTCGAGGTTGATGGCCACGTTATGCATAGATCGTGGCTCAGGGCGAAAGAGAGATGAGCCGGGGTAAACATTTGATTGTATGAAGTTTAATTAAAATGAATTAATTCAATCCAATGAACGCCATTACTCCTGCGCTGGGATTTTTACTCCTACCATTCAAGGTTAAATTGGATAGCAAGTTTTGGGAAGGAGACCTGGGGGGGGGCATTAAGAAATTACGGGTAGCGCTTGACATACAACACTTCACTTTGTGACAGTTTGAAGTTACGATGGCCCTGGGGAGGGAAAAGTGACTTACGGCCGTTTTTTCACACTTATGACTATGGTAGCATCCCTGTGGCCAGGTGATCATAATTCGGATGCTTGGAGAATGATATACACCCAACAGTGGAAGAATGAGAATATACCTCTAGAAAGGGAGGTAATAAAGAAAATAATAGACTGTGCAGAATGTGATAGATTGACGCTAAAAATAAAAAAAACAAAGGAGAGACAGAATACTATGAGATCTGGAATAGATTTTACCAATGGTTGGATTTGAGAAATGGAAGCCGGAACAAGAAATAACTAAGATGTGTAGATCAAAAGATAATATAACATATTGTGGTAGTCCACCAGCAACCTGTGGAGCGGGCAGTGGAGTCGGACAGTGAGGAGGCTGAGGAAGAACATGGGCCAGTCCTGGAGGCTGGGGAAGGCCCGGATGAGGGCTCTGCGTCGGAGGCAAAGATGGGGCCAGGGCCATTGGGGAGTGATGTGCAGATTCCGGAGCCTCCAGAGGCTGACAGTAGAGAGGCAGAGGAGCAGGAGGAGCCTGTTCCTAGTGCATGCATGAGAAGAGCTGCCAGAAGGCAGGAAAAGCTAAAGCAAAAAGGATGACTCGGAGTAAGGCCAAGAGATGATTGGCCCCTCCCTTAAGACTTAAAAGACCAGCAACGGCTCTTGGGCCCTTTTGTCGGAAAACAACATTAATAGATTTGTTTCTTGTCTTGCTGCGTTTATTTCTTGTTGGCGTCTTCTGCTTCTGAACTTTTGCCAAGAAAAGCCTTTGGCAGATTGCCTAATTAGACCGAGGTTGGTGATAAGGCTGAAGAATTGTGTTATGAATAATTTGTTTTGAATGTTCTAATAAAGTCTGTCTGTTTTCGAACTGATTGCGTCTGATAATATCTACTTGGGCCTGGGTCACACATATGTAAATATAAGGGTATATAGGGAGTCAATTATGTGTATTTAATTAGCAAGGTATGCTAAGCATATAATATACTTAGTGTGTATGGCGGAGATAACTCCATGTCCAATTTCTTTTTTAATATGATATTAATTTTTTAAAAATTCAGATGCTTGGCAACTGACTCGTACTTACATCCCGGGATCATGTGATTCCCTTTTGCGACCTTCTGACATGCAAAATCACTGGGGGAAGCCAGATTAACTTAGCAGCCGTGTGACTAACTTAAACAACTGCAGTATTTCACTTAACGATGATGGCAAGAAAGGTTGTAATATGGGGCAAAACTCACTTTTTTAAAAAATTTGAATTATATGCCGCCCTTCTCCAGAGACTCAGGGCAGCTTACAATGCGTTAAGCAATAGCCTTCATACTTTTGTATATTTTATACAAAGACAGCTTATTGCCCCCACAAACTGGGTCCTCAATTTGCTTACCTTAGAAAGGATGGAAGGCTGAGTCAACCTTGAGCCTGGTGAGATTCGAACTTACAGTAATCGCAGACAGCTGGTGTTTAATTACAATGCTTTTAGTCTGCTAAGCCACCAGGCCCTGTTCACAACTGTCTTGCTAAGCAGCAGACATTTTGGGCTCAATTGTGGTCATAAGTCAAGGATTCTCTGTATATTAAAAGAACCCTAAAGCAACACATTGAATCACAAAATTACTAACCTAGACCAAACCTAGTAGATTTTCAAATGTCAATGTTGAAGAAGACCAGACTAGGAAACCAATGTCAAATGGATTGATGTGACCTTATCGTAAAGCTATAGTAACATACACACTGTTTTTGGCAGGGTGCACTGCCAACACCTGCCAACAAAAGTGCGTATAGTCAAGGCTCTGGTTTTCCCAGTTGCAATGGATGGCTGTGAAAGTTGGATCATAAGGAAGGCTGAGCGCCAAAGAATGGAGGCCTTTGAACTCTGGTGCTGGAGAAGACTCCTGCGAGTCCCTTGGACTGCAAGGCCATCCAACCGGTCAGTCCTAGAGGAGATCAACCCTGACTGCTCTTCAGAAGGCCAGATCCTGAAGATGAAACTCAGATCCTTTGGCCACCTAATTTATTTATTTATTTATTATTTATTTATTTATTAGATTTCTATACCGCCCTTCTCCTACCGGACTCAGGGCTAATGAGAAGGAAGGACTCACTGGAGAAGAGGCTAATGGCTGGGAAAGATGGAGGGCAAAAGAAGAAGGGGACGACAGAGAAGGAGGTGGCTGGATGGAGTAGGTGTGAGCTTAAATGGACTCCAGTGGATGGTTGAGGTCAGAAAGGCCTGGAGGATTAAGTGAAGGATGCCATATTTTTCCGGACGTCGCATCACATGTCCGAAATATTCTAACTTTCGCATTTATATGGTTTTGTTAAACTTGGTTAGTTGTTGTTGTTGTTTTTTCTCCTGGCTCACTCAGTTGGCTTCTTTTCCATACCATGTAAACCAGAAAACGGGTCAGTGGAAGGAAACAGGTTAAGCGTGTTACACTATATGGGAACACAACAACGGTATGGGGCAAGGAACTTCTCTGTCATGTGAGGACTTGAATTTTTATCTTCCCAAGCCCAACCCAATAGTTTAGCTGCTGGCTTTGCCAACAAAAACTTCCTTGGATAGAAGCTCCAAAAATTAGACAAGATGTGGAAAAGCAACACAAACACACAGACCCACACACAGCCCTGCCTTTCTCTTCTGTCAGATTGCTTATATACACAGCCCTCAACCACCACTCAGCCCAAAATTTCTGTTGATAAGCGAAACAGTTGTGAGGCAAGTTTTGCCCCCCTGTTATGACCTTTCTTGCCGGCATTGTTAAGTGAACCACTGCAGTGGGTAAGTTAAGTAAAACAATTGTGAAGTGAATCTGCCTTCGCCCACAGACTTTGCTTGTCAGAAAGTCGCAAAAAAGGGATCGCGTGGCTCTGGGACACCGCAACCGTTGTAAGTATGAGACGATTGTCAAGCGACTGAATTTTGATCGTGTGACCTTCGGGTGAAAAATGGTCATCGGTCACTTTTTTCCAGTGCTGTTGTAACTTTGAATCATCACTAAACGAACTGCTGTAGGTTGAGGACGGCCTGTAGTCTGGCAGAAGACTTCATTCTGTTCGACTAAGCAAATTCTGCTTAGAGAATTTGTTGCTATGCTATGTGCAGGTCCTTGGGCCATCAGTTTCCATGGCTGGATCTATCTATCTATCTCTTTTTCTTTCTATCTCTCTATCTTCCTCTCTCTATATCTATCTATCTATCTATTCATCTATCTATCATCTCTATCTTCTATTGATCATCTATCTATCTATATCTATCACCCATCTATCTATCTATCTTTCTATCTATCTATCTATCTATCTATCTATCTATCTATCTATCCTCTCCATCGGTTTCCATTGCTAGATCTATCTATCAATCTATTTATCATCTATCTATCTATCTCTATCTCTATCATCCATATCTATCTATCTGTCTGTCTGTCTGTCTGTCTGTCTATCTATCTATCTATCTATCTATCTATCTATCATCTCCATTGGTTTCCATTGCTAGATCGATCGATCTGTCTATCTCTATCATCCATATCTGTCTATCTGTCTGTCTGTCTATCTGTCTGTCTATCTATCTATCATCCATCATCCATCCATCATCCATCTATCATCTATCAATCTAATCTATCTATCATCCATATCTATCTATCTCTCTGTCTGTTTATCTATCTATCATCTATCTGTCTGTCTGTCTGTCTGTCTGTCTGTCTGTCTATCTATCTATCTATCATCTCCACTGGTTTCCATTGCTAGATTGATCTATCTATCTATCTATCTATCTATCTATCTATCTATCTATCTATCTCTATCTATCTATCTATCTATCTATCTATCTATCTATCTCTCTATCTCTCTATCTCTCTATCTCTATCATCCATATATCTATCTATCTATCTATCTATCTATCTATCTATCTATCTATCTATCTATCTATCTATATCTCTATCATCCATATCTGTCTATCTATCTGTCTGTCTGTCTGTCTATGTATCATTTATCTATCATCTATCTTTCATCTATCTATTTATCTATCCTATCATCTATTAAATTTATTAGCTGCCCATCTTACCACAGGGCAACTGGGCAGCTTATAATATTAAAAAGATAGAACTATATAAATAAAATACTACAAAAATACATTACACAGCCATAGCTAAAAAATGGGGAGGGGGAGGGAGTTGGAGGAGCAGGGGGAGGAGATAGGATTTGTTATTTATCTACCACCCATCCCCAATGTGAAGTCCCTTCTTTTTTTTTTAACAATTTATTTATATATTTTCTTTAACATTTCCTTATGAACAGCGTATTGTCTGGGTGTATTTGCTTAAACATAATAGTATATAATATAATAATATATTAAACACAAACCTTTACAGAACAGAATTTTTCCAATTTCTAATTTCTACTTTTTTTTATCCAACCATTGATAAAATAAATCCCATGTTTGAAAGTATTCTGTATCATCTTTATCTTTTATCTTTAATGTCAACCTATCCATTTCTGCACAGTCTAGTATTTTTTTTATTACATCTTCTTCTATGGGAGGTGCCTCATTTTTCCAATGCTGCAAATATACAATTCTTTCTGCCGCCAAGACATGTAATATTAAATATAGTGTATATTATGTTTATTTTATTTTATTTTTCTGGTACTAGGCCTAATAAAAATATTTCTGGCTTATAATCTATGTGTTGCTTTAACATTATTTTCTAACCATGTATATATTTTCATCCAGTATTTTTTTTTTTTTTTTGCCTTTGCACATGTCCACCACATATGATAATATGTGCCTGGTATCCCCAGTGTGAAGTCCCTTCTTCAGAGCCCCAAGTCAGCTGGCAGAGCTCTTGTGGGAGGTTGGAGCCAACCTCATTCTGGATAGTATGAGGGCCATCTTGGATTTCTTAGGTGGCACTTAAAACGTATGAAGAATGCAGTGGTGGGTTTCAAAATTTTTCACTACCGGTTCTGTGGGTGTGGCTTAGTGGGCATGGCACGGCTTGGTGGGCGTGGCTTGGTGGGCGTGGCTTGGTGGGCATGGCAGGGGAAGGTTACTGCAAAATCCCCATTTTCTCCCAATCAGCTGGGACTTGGGAGGAAGAGAATAGATGGGGGTGGGGCCAGTCAGAATTTTTACCACCGGTTCTTCGAACTACTCAAAATTTCCACTACCGGTTCTCCAAAACTGGACAGAACCTGCTGAAACCCACCTCTGGAAGAATGGTTGCAGGAATTGGGTATATGTCTACTCTAGGGAAAAGAAGGACTGGGGTGACATGATACAGTAGTGGCCAAAATTGTGGAAACCTTTTGGGAAAAGTATATTTTTGCGGCTTGATGGCTAATAACACCTTTTGTTTGGAGTTTCAAGATAATTATATTCCACTGCTGGAATGGCCTGGGAATAGCCCAGACCTTAACCCAATTGAAAATCTATGGAGCCGACTAAAGAAACTGGTTAGTCAGAAGCGACCCAGCAATAAAACCCAGTTAATAGAAGCCATCATTCAATCTTGGTTTCACATTAGAACAGCTGCAGAACTAAAAGACTTGGTTCATTCCATGGGAAGACGTTGTAAGGCCGTAATTTATGCTAAAGCCTACCCAACTAAGTATTAACTGACATGGTGATAATATTTTTGTATATCTCTTTTTTCTATGGTGATAATTTTTGTATATCTCATTTTTTCTACAGGTTTCACTTTTCTTCTTTATACTGTCACTGCTATTCTAATAGCAAATCCTTCATCAAAGTTAATGCATTACATTCTTGATTCAATTATCTTTCCATTGATATATAATGTTATGGTACTACTCCCTCCCCCCCCCCCAAAAAATGGTGTTATGAGCTAGTTTTAGAAAATACACTTTTCCTGAAGGGTTTCCACAATTTTGGCCACTACTGTAGCAGTATTCCAGTATTTAAGGGGCCACCACAAAGAAGAACGGGTCAACGGGTCAATCAGGTTGACTCTGATTCTGGGTTTATTATTTATCATTAATTAGTTACTTGATTTAAAGTGCGCTTTTATTGTACATGTTTCTTAACTTGTGTTCGCCGCCCTGAGTCCTTCGGGAGAAGGGCGGCATATAAATACATGTAATAAATAAATAAAAAAATAAACCTATTCTCCAAAGCAGCAGAGGGCAGGACAAGAAGCAATGGATGGAAACTAACCAAGGAGAGAAGCAAACCTAGAATTAAGGAGAAATTTCCTCTTGACAGTGAGAACAATGAATCTATGGAACGGCTGGCCTCCAGAAGTTGTGGGCGCTCCGTGAATGGAGGCTTTTAAGAAGAGACTGGACAGCCATTTATCTGAAATGGTATAGAAACTCCTCCTTGAGTTGGATTAGAAGACCTCCATCAGAAGACCTGTTGTTGTGTTTCAGATAGAGACAGAGAACAAGACACGGAAGATAGTGCCAACCCTTTGCCGGCAGTCATCTGGATGTTTGCAGCCCAGATGTGGTAGCCCTTTGGGAGGTCCATGATCTTCCATGGCTCCCAAGCGATGAAGCACCTTCCGAGGTCTACTCACTCCAATCCCGAGGCGAGTTTCCCACAGCAGCTCCTATTTGTTTATAAGCCGTGAGAAGGTCCTTTATTAAGGCAGGTGTGTCATAGGGTTTGTGGGCAAATTTAATCGTAGGGGCCTTGCCCTAAGAGGCTCCATCAGATGGATGTGGCCAGGATGGCCGGCACGTAATAGCAGGGACTCAGTCCGGGAAGCCCATGAGAAAAATTACAGAAGCTTTTTGTGGTGAAACAAGAATCTGGAATTTCTCGCACATAGGCAGCTTCTTCCACGCTTACTCATCCTGGAAGCCTGCCCGCTAATCCTTCTGTTGAATCAGTAGTGTAAAACGCCAATTAAAAAAAATATAATATTTAGATATTTAACACCTCCAGATCCCAAGCCCTCTGGCTGCACAACCAGTCACAGCAACATGCAACAACGGAGCGATGAAATGAGGCAACCGAAAGAAACGATGGCCGTGCCTTTCGTCAGGCAAAGTTGGAGAAGGAATGTATTTATTTATTCTTTACAATCCTCTCCGAAGCCACCTGGGCTAGTCCTCGATTTACGACCCTACTGAGTCCACTTTTTCTTTGAAGATGTTTCGCTTCTCATCCGAGAAGCTGGATAGTGGGGAATGGAAGGATTTATATTCCTTGCAGACAGCTGGTCATTTGAGTTCTTTTAGAGAGTCATTGAGGCCACTTGGAGGTTAACCTGTGTCCTCAGAGGTCACCTGAGTGGTGCAAATGGGTTTGGAGCCTTCTTGGAACAGTTAAAAGGACTGTGTTGTGGACTGGAGATAGATTAACAGATTAACAGAGTTGGAAAGGGACCTTGTAGGTCATCTAGTCCAACCCCCTGCCCCAGCAGAAGACCCTACACCATTTCTCACAAATGGCAGTCCGATCTCGTCTTGAAAGTCTCAAATGATGAAGCTAATGTTGCATCCCTCCCTCTCTGTTGAGAAAGGGCTGTTCACTTTTGACATTTATACTCCCTGCAAGGGACGTGGTGGCTCAGTGGCTAAGACACTGAGCTTGTCGGTCGAAAGGTCGGCAGTTCAACGGTTCGAATCCCTAGTGCCACCTAATGGGGTGAGCTCCCGTTCCTTGTCTCAGCTTCGGCCAACCTAGCAGTTCAAAAGCACGTAAAAAATGCAAGTAGAAAAATAGGGACCACCTTTGGTGGGAAGGGAACAGCGTTCCGTGTGCCTTTGGTGTTGAGTCATGCCTTCCACATGACCATGGAGACGTCTTCAGACACCATTGACTCTTCAGCTTTGAAACGGAGATGAGCATCGTCCCCTAGAGTTGGGAATGATTAGCACATATGTGCGAGGGGAGCCTTTACCTTACCTTTACCTTTACTCCTTTCAAGGAGTATAAATCCTTCCATTCCCCACCATCCAGTCAGAGCTCAAGAAGCTTCTTGGGTGAGAAGCGAAACGTCTTCAGAAAGAACAAAAAGTCCAGTTGCCTCTTGAAAAAGCATCTTTGGGACAACCATGGATGACTGAGAATCTCCATAGACGCTCCATAGAGAATCTCCCTCTTTTTCTCTCGGGGGACGAGAAAACTGGTCTCTTCCAGAACCAACATCTTCTAGTCTAGCTGGATCATCAACGATGGGAATCTGATGTAGCAAAGGACCAAAACAAGTCCTTTGGTGGCTCCTGCTCACATTTCTCAGGTCCTTCTCCAGGCATTGAGCTTGTTGTGGTCCACCAGTAGCCTGAGGAGCTGGCAGCAGAGTCAGACAGTGAGGAGGCTGGGGAGGAACATGGGCCAGTCCTGAAGTCTGGGAAAGGCCCGGACGAGGGCTCTGTGTCGGAGGCAGAGTTGGGACCAGAGTTGGGGCCATCTGGGAGTGATGCACGGACTCCGGAGCCTCCAGAGTCAGACAGCAGAGAGGCAGAGGAACAGGAGGACCCTGTTCCTAGTGCACACATGTGCAGAGCTGCCAGAAGGCACGAACAGTTAAAATAAAAGGGACGACTCAGGAGTAAGGCCTGGAGATGATTGGCCCCTCCCATAAGGTTTAAAAGAGGAGCAAAGGCACATGGGCACTTTGCAGGAAAGCAACGTTGTTAATTCTGTTCCCAGTCGGCATCTCTGTTTGATTCTGGACTCTGTGTGGCTTTGCCAAGTAGGTCTTTGGCAGCGTGTCAAGAGAGATAAAGGTTGGTGATTATCCCAAAGGACTTCTCCCGAAGGACTTTTTGCAACTAATTGGGACTCAGCTGTGAATGAACGTAATTCACAGCTGTTGCAATAAAAGAGGTTTTTGGAACTCCTCATGTGTTTTAATGACTCAGGAAGCCTAGGTCACAACAGAGCATAAGGAATATATTGCAAGCAACCTTGTTCAGGTAGAAACATTTTTCTGGCCATTTTAGGTTGTTCTTCACCAGCTTTCTGCCTCACTTTTTTCCCCAGTTTGATGTTTACCCATCATTTCTAGCATCTCTAGAATATCCAGATTCCGTCCATGCAGATGCTGGGAAGAAATCACCTGGTTTATCTTGAACAGAAGCCCTCCCTCAGCATAGATGGGAGGCTGACTTTGTCCCCTGTCAGTCAACACACTGGCCTCAAAACAAGGACCTCATCCAACCTAGAAGGTTGGTGAGAGTCCAGGTGAGTCAGAGCGAATAAAATGGCTAGATCTTTTTTTTCCCCTCTGGTTAACGATTCCCTTTGATGTGAATGGGAATTTCAACTTTATTAAAGACTCACATACCAGGAGATGAATAATACCTTAATGTGTGAAGTGAGTTTGCCTAGGTTGCAAAAAAAAAAAAAATGAACAAAGACTTTTTAATAATTGGGGCGATTCGTGGGAGATAGATAACTGTATCCTAGAGAAATGGAAGATAGCATAAGTAGCATTTGGATTATAATAATAACTTTATTGTCATTGTACATGTATACACTCTATACCCATACAGCGAAATTCGCTTAATACCCAAAGACCAGATCCAACACATATAACAATCCCCAAACACACTCCCACCCACCACAATTCCCCACCCTTAAACACCCAAACATCCACACAACAGTTATGGATGCTGACTGAGGCTCAGGGTCACAGAGTTTTGTCTATCTGATTATGTTCTCCCTCATTCATGTCCGACTCTTGGCAATTCTCTGGGCCAGGTCTAGTTGTGGGATTCAAATAATTTAACAACTGGTTCTCTGCCCTAATGACCAGCTGGATGGCCATAGTGGGTGTGGTCAGGGGGGTGACAGGCAGCACTCGGTCTCCTGCACCCCCCTGGAAGCAAAAACTAGGGGTGACGCATCCCTCCGCGCCCCATTGTGGGACTAGGGGGCCTCTCTGAAGCCTTGTGGTAGTGAAAACGGGCCACGGCGGGGATCGCTGCACCCACCCACCCCGCGTGCCCTGTGTTGGGCCTAGGAGGCCTCCCTACACTTACCTGGGAGCAAAATGGAATATCTGGGTACTCCTTGAAGGGGCGGAGCTGGGAGAGGCGAGGCCAGCCAGCAATTTAACTACCAGCCCGAACCGGCTGAATCCCACCATTGGCCAGGTCTCTCCACATCTCCTTATCTTGCACTGTTTCTTTGAGTTGTTCTATGCTCTGGCTGGTGTCAGCTTGATGGTGTCCAGCCTGTTCTTTCCCAGCCTGGTTTCCTTTTACCGCTAAGTCTTCCCAATATCATTGCTTTCTCCAGTGAATTCCCCCGGCACAAGATGTCCAAGATAAACGAAATATAGGTAATCCTCAACTTACAACCTTGAAATTTCTAAGTTGCTAAGCGAGACATGTGTTAAGTCAGTGCTGCCCCGTTGAACGAAGTTTCTCGCCACCGTTGTTAAGTGAATCACTGCAGGAGTTAAAGATGAACCTGTTGCCAAGCATTTCAATTTGGAGCATGTGACCATGTGGGGGATGCGCCCATGGTCATAAGTGTGAAAAACGGTGATAAGTCACTTTTTTCAGTGCCGTTGTCACCGGAACAGTCACAAAATGAATTGTTGTAAATTGATAACTTGTAAGACCATCAAATGCATCCGGTGAGGGAGGTTTTTTGCTTTACGGAAATGTGGAGAATTTGTATATAAATTTCTAGAGTTTCTATAAATACAGAAAGTTATTCCATTTCTACACCTCAATCAATGTCTTGGTGCAAGCTTACAATTCCTGGCATTCTTCTTTCGTTATATTTTTATGGTTCTGGGCTAATACCCTTCATTGCTTTGAGCACCATGGAGTAGAAAGTTGAAATCCAGAGCTAATGTTCCAAGAAATAAATATTTGCAATTAACGCACGGGAAAAGAAGGCAGCCATGTACAGTAGTGGAAATGGAATAACAACTCTGGAACTAAATATTGTCTTCTCATTCAATCGTGGGCATTTCCATCTAAAAAAAAGGATTATGAAAGAATGAAAAAGGAGGTTTTCTCTGGGTTGACAGCAGTGGAGAAATCCAAATTTTTTTACTACCGGTTCTGTGGGCGTGGCTTGGTGGGCGTGGCAGGGGGAGGCTATTGCAAAATCTCCATTCCCACCCCACTCCAGGGGGAAGGATACTGCAAAATCTCCATTCCCACCCCACTCCAGGTGAAGGATAATGCAAAATCTCCATTCCCACCCCACTCCAGGTGAAGGATACTGCAAAATCCCCATTCCCATCCCACTCCTGGGGGAAGGATACTGTAAAATCCCCATTCCCACCCGACTCCAGGGGAAGGATACTTCAAAATCTCCATTCCCACCCCACTCTAAGGAAAGGATACTGTAAAATCTCCATTCCCTCCCCATTCAAGAGGAAGGTTACCTCAAAATCCCCATTTCCTCCTGATCAGCTGGGACTTGAGAGGCAGAGAATAGATGGGGGTGGGGCCAATCAGAGGTGGTATTTACCAATTCTCCGAACTACTCAAAATTTCCATTATCGGTTCTCCAGAACTGGTCAGGATCTGCTGAAACCCACCTCTGGAGTTACATAACTCTTTGTCTAAGGAGATTCTCAGTCATCAAGGTCCTGATTGTCCCAAAAGTGATTTTTTTCCAAAAGGCAACTGGACTTTGTTTTTCCTTGAAGACGTTTCTCTTCTCATCCAAGAAGCTTCCTCAGTTCTATATAACTCTTTAAACCAGCATTTCCCAACCTTGACAACTTTTAAGATAGGTGGACTTCAGCTCCCAGAATTCCACCTATCTGAAGGTTCCTGTGGCTGAGGAACACGATGGTAGAATGATGTTTCCTATCGAAGTCAAAAAGCCAAAAGGGCCCTGTAGCAATGAATAAGAAGCAACAAGGTTGGTCTTACCTATCAACAGGTTGCATCGTATACAACAGTCAACGTGGGTGGCGTAGAGAGGTAGGATAGGTGCCCTTGACCCATGTTGCTGGGAGGCAATCCATTGAAGTGCCAAGTTCATGAACTTCCCCAACTCAAAACCAAGCATGACCTCTTGATAGATCCATGGTGCTAATTACACTTTCTCCAAGCAACCAAGTTTTCCCTCTGGTCCTTAATTGTTTTCACACACCCACAAATTCTCCAGCAAACTTAGACAAGTCCCTATCATTTTTCATGATAATTGAGGAGGAAAGCCCAAATGCCTGGCTTGCTTCGTGTTAAAAGCAACAACTGGGTGAAAATTAGGGCTGGGTGAGGAGGGAAGACAGGAAGCCTTGCCAGTGAGATTAGCCTCCAGATTAGCCCTCTTGCCCTTTGAATTAGACCTCCCACGTTTCAAATGGTTGAGAGAGGTAAGGGGAGTCACCCCTATGTTCCTTCCTGCTCTGTTTGTCTAGAGGGCCTTATCAGCGTCTTCAGTGCAAAATAGAAGAGGTTATAAGGAGTTCAGATGCTGAACCATGAAACTAGGGTTCACCTTAGGGTGAGCATCCTTGATCGAGCCACGGCCAAAAACAGTGGAGAATTCCTGTGAACTGACACTTGGAATAATTAGCCATCGACAAGCACATAGAGATAAACAACATCTACATACCGCTCCAAAGAGACAATCGGAAAGCCCAAAAGGAAACATCTCCTCGCCAGAAATCGAGAATCCTATGAGCAAAGATTAACACCAAAGTTTACACTAGACCAGGGGTAACTTTAAACACTCAAAGAGCCGCAAAGGTCCTAATTGGAAGGCCCCATTCAATTCTGGAGCCGACCGAAAGTCCGGTTCTCCCATCATAGTCTCCTCCTAGCACGGCGTCCTTTTTCCTCTGCTGACCGGAAGTCTGGTTCCCCCACCATAGAGTCTCCTCCTTCCACGCTCCCCACGCTTTTGGCACGCGATGGCAAAAAGGTTAGCCATCACTGGTGTAGGGACTCTGGCTCCCTTCCAACTCTGTTAATCTAATCCTCATTCTTTTTTTTTTTTAATTTGATTTATATGCCGCCTTTCTCCGGAGACTCAGGGTGGCTTACAATGTATTAAGCAATAGCCTTCATACTTTTGCATATTTATACAAAGTCATCTTATTGCCCCCACAAACTGAGTCCTCAATTTACCTATCTTAGAAAGGATGGAAGACTTAGTCAACCTTGAGCCTGGTGAGATTTGAACTGGTATAATTGCAGACAGCTGGATGTTAATACGGTGCTTAGTCTGCAGAGCTAAACCAGACTCCTAAACCGATGGAACCCATAAAATGGTTTATTGTGTTTGCATTTGAGGAGTGTTTTTCCTGGCCTGAGTGGGAAAACAGATGCCTCAATTGTTGGCAATGCTTAAGGCAGCCATTTTGCCCCTTCAAACTCTTCCGTCTGGTCAGCAAATACTTCCTGATTCTGCTCATTTTGGGTGAGAAATGAGTGGTTTTTCACTAGTCATAAAAGCTTTGATTCCCGTTCAGTCGGCTTGATTCAGAAACTCCATTCCGTTCCCAAAATTGACAATAGCTTCTCTGACGGGGATTCAGATTGAAATCTGAAAATTGAATCTCTGAACTGAAGCGTCTGACCGGCCAGAAACCGTCAAGTCATAAGAGACCAGAGATAGTCCTTGACTTACAACACTTCATTCAGTGACCGTTCAAAGTGACAACATCACTGAAAAAAATGACTTATGACCATTCTTCACACTTATGACCCTTGCAGCATCCCCATGGTCATATAATCAAAATTCAGATGCTTGGCCACTGACTCATGTTTATGATTTCTGCCGTGTGTCCCGGGGATCACATGCCTCCATTTTACGACCTTCTGACAAGCGAAGTCCATGGGGAAGCCAAATTCACTTAACAACCGTGCTACTAAGTTAAGAACTGCGGTGATTCCCTTAACAACAGTGTGTAAATAGATGTGAAGAGCTAAATAAGGGAAATATGAATAACAAAGCAAGTGAAAGATGGAAAATAGAAAAGAAACGTCTTTGAATATTTACGGTGACATGGAAAAAAAGTTAAAATAGAGATAGAAATAAGAGGGGAATAATAGTATACATATATATGTATGTATGTATGTATGTATGTATGTATGTATGTATGTATGTATGTTTGTTGTATTGAGTCATCCTGGATTACCACGAATGGAGGAGATATCACAAATCTCCAATTTTTGCCTTTCAGCCCAATCTCATGGGCCGTCCAGACAGTATCATATAGCCGACAAGCTATTTTTCTATGTTTTTAATATTTTTGCTGATAATTATCAGCAAAAATACTACATATATATATATATATATATATATATATATATATATATATATATATATATATATATAATAAGATATATGTAATAACAAGAGGGAGATTTAGAAATTGAAGGGTGGTAGTTTTAGGTATATTTAAACAATATGAAACAATGAAAATGAAATGTAATAACTATGAGTAATAATATTATGTCTATTTGTATCAAAATGTATGATTCCCAGGTATCACACCATTCACTCATATGTATAAATAATATAAAATAAAAAACTTGGTGTAAAAATAACTGGCAAGAAAGGTCGTAAAATGGGGCAAAAAATTAACAAATGAAAGTTTGTCTCACTTAGCAACCGAAGGTTTGGGCTCGATTGTGGTCGTAGGTTAAGGACTACCTGTATTGCTACTTTTAGAAGAATCTTACAGTGCCGTGATTTGAGTCCTGCAGTCGCAGGAATCAAAGGGGGAAGGAAGCGATGGTGTTTTATATCCAGTGTCTTCACTATCTTAACACTCTTTGTTTTATATCCAGCAATATCCTTAATTTCAGGCCAAAGAAATATCTTGGTATGGAAAGGTGTGTGTTACATCTTCTTATCAGCACACAGAGAGAAACATGAATTAAAGACACAAACAGCTCCCTGTTTTTAATCTGGAGCATAAATTAAATCTAGGAAACGGCTCTCTGGGTATCTTCTGCCCTCTTAAAAGCCTTCTCATTTGACCTGTGTAGGCTTAGGCTTTGCCCAAGGCTTGGGATGGGAGAAATTTGACTTGCTGAGTCTCATCCAAGTCTCCTCAAGCATTTGACACATTTTTATTGTAATTTTTTTTGTAAAAAGGTCAGGGTGATTTTTTGAACTTTGGAGTGGTTGGTTGGATGCTCCTCGTCAAGAATAGAATAGAATAGAATAGAATAGAATAGAATAGAATAGAATAGAATAGAATAGAATAGAATAGAATAGAACAGGGTAGGGTAGGGTAGGGTAGGGTAGGGTAGGGTGGAATAGAATAGAATAGAATAGAATAGAATAGAATAGAATAGAATAGAATAGAATAGGGTAGGGTAGGGTAGGGTAGGGTAGGGTAGGGTAGGGTAGGGTAGGGTAGGGTGGAATAGAATAGAATAGAATAGAATAGAATAGAATAGAATAGAATAGAATAGAATAGAATAGAATAGAATAGAATAGAATAGAATAACAGAGTTGGAAGGGACCTTGGAGGTCTTCTAATCCAACCCCCTGCTCAGGCAGGAAACCCTACACCATTTCAGACAAATGGTTATCCAACATCTTCTTAAAAACTTCCAGTGTTGGAGTATTCACAACTTCTGCAGGCAAGTTGTTCCACTGATTAATTCTTCTGTCAGGAAATTTCTCCTTAGTTCTACATTGCTTCTCTCCTTGATTAGTTTCCACCCATGGCTTCTTGTCCTACCCTCAGGTGCTTTGAAGAATAGTTTGACTCCCTCTTCTTTGTGGCAACCTCTGAGATATTGGAAGACTGCTATCATGACTCCCCTATTCCTTCTTTTCATTAAACTAGACATACCCAGTTCCTGCAACCGTTGTTCATATGTTTTAGTCTCCAGTCCCCTCATCCTCTTTGTTGCTCTTCTCTGCACTCTTTCTAGAGTCTCCACATCCTTTTTACATCATGGCGATGAAAACTGGATGCCGTATTCCAAGTGTGGCCTTACCAAGGCCTTATAAAGCGGTATCAACACTTCACGTGATCTTGATTCTATCCCTCTGTTAATGCAGCCTAGAACTGCATTGGCTTTTTTGGCAGCTGCTGCACACGGCTGGCTCCTATTTATTTCTTGGATCTATATTCTGCTTTTCCACTGGGGATTCAAAGATGCTTTTTTTTCCATTTATTCCTGTAAAGGAAGTTGAACCGACTCACGTTTATGACGGTTGCAGTGTCCCAGGATCACATGATCCTTTTTTGCGAACTTCTGATGAGCAAAGTCAACGGGAAAGCGAGAGTCACTTAACAAGTGCAGTGATTAATTGACAACTATGGCAAGAAAGGTTATAAAACAGGGCAAAATTCAACTTAACTGTTTCGCTTAGCAACAGAATTATTGGGCTCAGTTATTGCCGTAAGCCGAGGACTGCGTGTACAAGCTTCAAATTTTAAAAACCTTCCCCCCCCCGCCCCCACACCCATATACATCCCTTTCAGAAATATACACAACAGCACTCACAATATTTTTACTGTGCACCAGTGGTGGGTTCCTCCCGGTTCCGCCCAGTTCCGTCAAGTCGGTAGCGGTGACGATATGATGTCACTGAACTGGTTCTCCTCCCCCACCCCACCCCCCACGTTATTTTTACCTTTTATTTGGCCCCACCCCCAATCTATTGCTGCCTCCTGAGTCCCAGCTGATGGACTATAAGGAAAAAACCTATTTAAACTTTTGCCCCAGGGCTTCAGAGGGCCGCCCTACAGCTGATCAGTGGTAAAAGGCAGTTTGGTGGTAGAATGGTGCCTCCAAAAACAAATAAGTAGACCAATGCCTGAAAATATAAATGGGTAGACCACTGCCTGCAAAAATGCATGAGTAGACCAGTGCCTGCAAAAATACATGAGTAGACCGGTGCCTGCAAAAATAAATGGGTAGACCAGTGCCTGCAAAAATACATGAGTAGACTGGTACAGCTCTGCAAGCAGTTAAAAGCCTGGTAGACCAGTACCTCTGCTAAATCCCAAAGAATTGTCACATGTCCATCAAGCCACACCCATAAAATAAGCCACGCCCACAGAACTGGTAGTAAAAATGTTTAGAACCCACCTCTGGCTTCTTCCCATATAAATTCCCTATGTACAGATGCTTAAAGTCTCATTTGTTGTTCTGCCCAAAAGAACTACATGCATTAATAGATGCACAATAAGAATATTGTTAACACTATTGTATAGATTTCTGAAAGCTACATAAAGAGGAAAGCGGGGCCTTTTGCTATTTGAAGCTTGCAGTACGAAAATCACCTAACAATAAAATGGAAGCAGGAAAAATATAAGAGCTAGGGAAAAAGGAGCTCAAAGGAAGATGCATATGGCCATCGTAAAACGGGAGAAAATTCACTTAACAACCGTCTTACTTAACAATGGAAACTCAATTGTGGTTGTAGGTTGAGGATTACTTGTAGTAGAATTAATTTTAAACCCCCAAATAAGTTCCAGACAAGAGCCAAATAAATCCAAGATCCAGCCAGTGTCTTGCCCCATCTTCAAAATTTACTCAGGAGTTGTCATTTTTTAAAATGATTTTTTTTGTGATTTTTTTTTATGGCGATATTTTTTTTGAATACGATGTGACTTTCTACGTGAAAATCAAAGCTGGGGAAAACTCTGCTTGTCAAAGGCCACTTGTCAAGAAAACGTTCTTGTGTGACAAGGTGACTCAAACGTTCGCTGATTTACATGGAAACTTCAAGATTTGTTCCATCAACACATTTCAATACCAGAAGTGGGTTTTTTTCCCAAACTCCTTTTTTTCCCTCCCCTATGAAACAACTTGAGACTACTTCAGAGAGTGGGAACACAAGTAGTTCAAGGGTTACTCATCCGGAATCAAAGCAAATCCCATACAGAAGAACTTCTTGGTAATCTGTTTAAACTTGTAGGGTTGTTAGGGGGTCAGCCGTCTTCCGTTCTTGGCAACTTTAGCCAGGGGTGGGCCTGAGATCCTTTAGCAATGGGTTTGCTGACTCGTTGCTGGGTGGGCGTGGCCTAGTCAGCTGCCTGCACCACTACGGGGAGGACGTTTTTCGCCCTCCCCAGGCTCCAGAGGTTTTCCTCGAGCCTCCAGGAAGGAAAAAAACTACTTCCCCTGGGTCTAGAATAGAATAGAATAGAATAGAATAGAATAGAATAGAATAGAATAGAATAGAATAGAATAGAATAGAATAGAATTTTTATTGGCCCTACGGATGGCCCATTTCCGGACTTCCATAACTTATGAGAGGCCCGTTTTTTGCCCTCCCAGACCCTCCGCACGGCCCCTGTGCTTACCTGGAATGATGAATGGGCCACGTGGAGACTCCTGGGAGGGATGGAAGGAGCAGGGAGGGGTGAGTGTGGCCAGCCAGGGGTGGCATTTGGCGGTTCGTCGTTAAATGACGCACCAGTGTTTCACCTAAATTAGAAAAACACAGTAATATATGAGTATTAAAAAGGTCTACATTCATCTGAATATAGTTCTTTTTAACATTCATATGTTATTGTGTTTTTGCAGAGGTCTTCAAACTTGGCCGCTTTAAGACTTGTGGACTTCAAGTCCCAGAATTCTCCAGCCAGCATAGCTATGGAGATTTATGGGACTTGAAGTCCTCAAATCTTAAAGCTGCCAAGTTTGAAGACCTCTGTGTTTTTCTAATCTAGCTAATATATGTTGCAGATTCCATGGACAATACGCCATCTGCTAAATTGTAGAATTTATCACATAACCACCAACGCCGGAAGCTCTTTGGAAGGACAATTCATCAACGTCACCAAACGGTTTGCAATTTTTGTGAGATCCTTTAGTGTCCCTAACCATTGAACACCGTGGCCCTTGTTCTTCAAAGTTATGGGAAATAAAGGCCAAACTAGCAGAAGATCGACACGTTGCGCAAAGATTTCTGTAATCTCTATTGACTTCGGATCTAACAGAGGTTTCTGGAGGATGTGGTCAAAGATGGTGACCACAACAGTGCGATCAAAGTTCCATCTTCTTCTCTTTTTTTCTTCTGAGTCATGAGGCAAATAAAAATGGATGTATTGCATCACCATAGCCATCGTCTTAATTGTTTCAACCATACCACACGGAGGCTACAGGATCTGGGCACACATACAAATCTGTTACATCACTAAACTATAAGTTGAATCCAGAGCATTGGTCACTTCCTAGGCTTATGAACTCAGCTGAACGTGCGTCATTGTCCCTTTTTGAAGGGGCATGCTCTGCAGATGGATCTGTAACTGGCTGACCAACCGCACTCAACATGTAGTCCTCAATGGAACTGCATCTACATGGAGGGAAGTGAGCAGTGGGGTAGCCCCAAGGCTCTGTCTTAGGTTCAGTATTCTTCAGCATCTTCATCAATGACTTAGATGAGGGGATAGATGGGGAACTCAACAAATTTGAAGACAACACCAAACTGGCAAGTATAGCCAACACTCCAAAAGGTAGGCTCAAGATACAGAAGGATCTTGACAGATGTTGTGACTTAGGCTTACTGAGTCATTACAAGACACAATTAGTCCCAAAAAAAACTGTTTTATTGTAACAGCTGAGAATTATGTTCATTCCCAGTGGAGTCCCAATTAGTTGCAAAACAAGTCCTTCGGAAAAAGTCCTGGATAATCACCAACCTTTATCTTCTTTGACACTCTGCCAAAGGCCTTACTTGGCAAAGCCCCACAAAGTTCAGAAACAATCAAGAGATGCTGACTGGAAACAGAGTTAGCAACATTGTTTTCCTGCAACGCTGCTTTCCTGCAAAAGGTCCCAAGTGCCTTTGTTTCTCTTTTAAGCCTTATGGGAGGGCCAATCATCTCCTGGCCTTACTCCCGAGTCGTCCCTTTTGCTTTAGCTGCTCTTGCCTTCTGGCAGCTCTGCACATGTGCGCACTAGAAACAGGCTCCTTCTGTTCCTCTGCCTCTCTGCTGTCCGACGCTAGGGGCTCCGGAGTCCGCACATCACTCCCAGATGAAAAGTGAGCAGATCCGGGATCCTCCGTATCTCTGGGGGGAGCTTGTTCCAGATGGTAGGTGCCCCCACAGAGAAGGCTCTCCCCCAGGGGCCGCCAGTCGACACTGTTTGGCCGACGGCACCCTGAGAAGCCCCTCTCTATGGGAGCATACTGGTCAGTGAGAGGCTATTGGTGGCAGAAGTCGGTCTCGTAGATACCCCAGTCCGATGCCATGGAGCGCTCTAAAGGTGGTAACCAGAACCTTGAAGTGCACCCAGAAGACCACCAGGAGCCAGTGCAGCTCACGCAGGAGGGGGTCACATAGGAGCACCACGTCGCTCCCATAACCACCCGCGCGGCCACATTCTGGACCAGCTGGAGCCTGCAGGTGCTCCTCAAGGGGAGCCCCATGTACAGAGTGTTGCAGTAGTCCAGGCGGGAAGTAACAAGGGTACGAGCGGCTGCGCGGGGGATTATGGGAGCGATGGGACGCTCCCATGTGACACCTCTCCTGCGCGAGCTGCATTGGTTGCCGGTGGACTTCCGGGTGCGTTTCAAGGTGTTGGTGATTACCTTTAAAGCACTCCATGGCTTAGGACCAGGGTACTTACGGGACCGCCTTCTGCCACCAATAGCCTCCCACCGGCCGGTGCGCTCCCACAGAGAGGGTCTCCTCAGGGTGCCGTCAGCCAGACAATGTCGGCTGGTGACCCCCAGGGGGAGGGCCTTCTCTGTGGCAGCCCCTACCCTCTGGAACGATCTTCCTCCAGAACTGAGAACAATTGCTGACCTCCGGACTTTTCGTCGGGCCCTAAAAACTCATCTCTTTCAGCTCGCTGGTCTAACCTGACCCCCATTGAATTTTTAAGATTTTGTATCGTAGGGTTGTGTATTTTAAATATTTAAATGGTTTTAATTTTAGCCAAAGTTATATGGATTTTTAAAAAAATTTTTAACTTTTATGTACTGTTTTTATCTGGCTGTCCACCGCCCTGAGTCCGCAAAGAGAAGGGCGGTATACAAATCTAAACAAATAAATAAATAAATAAAATGAGTGACCATATTTAACGCGTCCCGATCCAGAAAGGGACGCAACTGGCGAATCAGGCGAACCTGATAAAAAGCCCCCCTGGCCACAGCCATCATGTGCTCTTCTAAAGACAGCCATCCAGGAGGACACCCAAGTTGCGAGCCCTCTCAAAACATTTTTATTCCAGCAGGCTGGCCTGGCCTAACTCTCCCTTTTAAATTTTTAAATTGTTTTTAATTTGTCTCATAATTTGGGTGTTTTTAAATTTGTTTTTGGGTCAAAACATTTAATAATTTTAATGGGTTTTTAACTTTTATATTGTCTGTATTTTATCCTGGCTGTTCACTGCCCTGAGTCCTTCGGGAGTAGGGCGGTATATAAATTTGATAAATAAATAAATAAATAAATAAATAAATAAATAAATAAATAAATAAATAAATAAATAGTATAAGGCAGAGGTCAGCAACCCGCGGCTCTGGAGCCACATGTGGCTCTTTCAACACTCTGCTGTGGCTCCCTGTTATTGGTCAGCTCCACAACTGATAGGGCTTTTGGTTAGGACAGATAGAGGAAAAAGGATGCCGCGCTAGGAGGAGACTCTATGGTGGGGGAACCGGACTTCCGGTCAGCAGAGGAAAAAGGATGCCGCGCTAGGAGGAGACTCTATGGTGGGGGAACCGGACTTCCGGTTGGCTCCAGAATTGAATGGGGGCTTCCGATTAGGACCTTTGTGGCTCTTTTTTTTTTTTTTTAATTTGATTTATATGCCGCCCTTCTCCGGAGACTTAGGGTAGCTTACAATGCGTTAAGCAATAGCCTTCATACTTTTGTATATTTATACAAAGTCAGCTTATTGCCCCCACAAACTGGGTCCTCAATTGACCCACCTTAGAAAGGATGGAAGGCTGAGTCGACCTTGAGCCTGGCTAGGATTGAACTCAGAGAAATTACAGGCAGCTGGTGTTAATTGCTGCCTTTAGTAGGAGGCATTAGCCCTCTACGCTACACAGGCTCCTACTCCTTTGAGTATTTAAGGTTGCCGACCCCTGGTATAAGGTTTCCTGCTTGAGCAGGGGATTGGAGCAGAAGACCTCCAAGGTCCCTTCCAACTCTGTTCATCTGTTATTATGAGTCTACCTTTAATGTCTACTCATCAGTTCACTTGTATTCAGAGGCAGAAGCCAGTGTCTTCTCCCTCTCTGACTTTTCTGAAGAATTTTGTGGTTCAGCTCACACTGGTGTTCGAACCAGTCAGAAAAAATTCCACTTGTGGTTTTCTTGTCTAATGTTTTTTTTTTTCCCAGTATTACTTTTAATCCTAGTTGGTAGTAGCAAGATTTCCTACAACTCTCGAGTGAGATTCATGACTTTATCTTCTCCTCATTTTTTTTTTTTAGAACTCCAAAATTAATGTTCACACACCTGTCCTGGAGAGAGAACTAGACTTAGGGCCACTTTAAAGAACTTGCAGCTGGTGTAAATTAGAGCAGCAGAAGATATGTCTGGTTTGGCTCTGCAACCCAACAAGATAGACGCAGACTTCAGAGGATAATCAGAACTGCAGAAAAAACAATGGCTACCAACCTACCTTCCATGGATGACCTGTCTATTGCACGAGTCAAAAAGAGGGCTGGGAAAATATTTACAGACCCCTCACATCCTGGACATAAACTGTTTCAACTCCTACCCTCAAAACAACGCTATAGAGCACTGCACACCAGAACAACTAGACACAAGGACAGTTTTTTCCCAAACGCCATCACTCTGCTAAACAAATAATTCCCTCAACACTGTCAAACTATTCATCTAAGTCTGCATTATTATTAATCTTCTCATCGTTCCTATCACCCATCTCCTCCACTTATGACTGTATGACTGTAACCATGTTGCTGGTATCCTTACAATTTATATTGATTGTTTCCTAGTATGATTTGATTGCTTATTTGTTCCCTATGACTATCATTAAGCATTGTACCTTATGATTCTTGACGAATGTATCTTTTCTTTTATGTACACCGAGAGCGTATGCACCAAGACAAATTCCTTGTGTGTCCAATCACACTTGGCCAATAAAGAATTCTATTCTATTCTATTCTATTCTATTCTATTCTATTCTATTCTATTCTGTTCTGTTCTGTTCTGTTCTGTTCTGTTCTGTTCTGTTCTTTCTATTTTATATTTTATATTCTAATTCTATTCTATTCTATATGTATTCGTTCTTGGATCTTGGTGAAGAGGTCAAAAAGTCGAGATGGTGGCCACTGAAGTCGAAGGTCATCCACTGAAAACCCCACAACTTTTTCTGAGGTCATCCTTTTTTAATATATCAAGGCCCATGGGAGAATAGAGGAATGTTGTCAGAAGATTAGTCTCTTAGTGAGGGATGGGATCGTATGAGGTCCATTTTAGATTCTTTGAGTCCTTGATCAGGAGGGATTTTTTTTAACCTACTTAGAAGAGGTTGTGGACTGTAGAATCCTAAAGGAAATCAACCCCGGCTGTTCTTTAGAAGCTGAAGCTCAAATACTTTGGCCACCTAATGAGAAGAGAAGATTCCTTGGGGAAAAAAGCCTGATGTTGGGAAAGACGGAAGGCCAAAGGAGAAGGAGATGGAAGAGAATGAGATAGTTAGATGGTGTCATCCACAATTTGGGCAAATTCTGGGAGTAACAGTGGAGGACAAGGGGGCCTGGCATGCTATGGTCCATAGGGTTAGGAAAAGTCAGACATGACTAGCAACAGAACAACAAGAACCACAAAAGTGGGAAGGAGATCCTACATAGGATCATATATCAGCTATAGGGCATTCTCATCTATCTAGATCTTGCATGCTCTACTTCACTTCCCCCCAAGGATGCAAATGGAGAAGTATTCCTTTAATTACAGAAACTGGAGTTTGAATGCGCAGCAGCTGCCAAAAAAGCCAACACAGTTCTGGGCTGCATAAACAGAGGGATAGAATCAAGATCACGTGAAGTGTTATTACCACTTTATAATGTCTTAGTAAGGCCACACTTGGAATATTGCATCCAGTTTTGGTTGCCACGATGTGAAAAAGATGTTGAGACTCTAGAAAGAGTGCAGAGAAGAGCAACAAAGAGGATTAGGAGACTGGAGGCTAAAACATAGGAAGAACAGTTGAAGGAACTGGGTATGTCTAGTTTAGTGAAGAGAAGGACTAGGGGAGACAGGATAGCAGTCTTCCAATATCAGCCCCAAAGAAGAGAGAGACAAGCTATTTTCCAAAGCACCTGAGGGCAGGACAAGAAGCAATGGGTAGAAACTTATCAAGGAGAGGAGCAACTTAGAACCAAGGAGAAATTTCCTGACAGAAGAATTAATCAGTGGAACAACTTGCCTGCAGATGTTGTGAATGCTCCAACACTGGAAATTTTTAAGAAGATGTTGGATAACCATTTGTCTGAAGTGGTGTAGGGTTTCTTGCCTGGGGAGAGGGTTGGACTAGAAGACCTCCAAGGTCCCTTCCAACTCTGTTATTCTATTTTATTCTATTCTATTTGGAGGAGCGGGGAGGGGGGGAGGAGGAGGAAGAGGAGGAGGAGGAGGAGGAGGAAGAGGAGGAGGGGGAGGAGGAGGAGGAGGAGGAGAAGAAGAAGAAGAAGAAGAAGAAGAAGAAGAAGAAGAAGAAGAAGAAGAAGAAGAAGAAGAAGAAGAAGAAGAAGAAGAAGAAGAAGAAGAAGAAGAAGAAGAAGAAGAAGAAGAAGAAGAAGAATTGTTCAAGGTCAACAGTTCTTAATGTTATAAGGACACCAGATGTGAAGGTTGTTCAGGGAAAAGAACAACCTTCACTTTCTTATATCGATAGAAAATTTTAGCCCCCACCCCACCCCAGTCTATAAAATGAGAGCAAACCCCACTCCCTACTAGCCCTGATGTTACCTACTTCGGCAATGAAATTTCTGAAACAAAACCACCAAGCTCAAAGACCTCCAACCACCACACAAAAGCTTATCTTGGCTTTCCCCTCTGAACCTGGGAGCAATTCACGGAAAACACCAATCATTGTAACTATCCTATAACATAACCATAAGGCTGCTGATCTAGGCACCACATGGTTATCCTCTTGAATGTGTTTTTTTCATTAAGAGCAGTAAGAATGGAACATCAGAACAAAAGAGGAAAGAAAAAATGGGAAGTGGGACAGAAGGATATCTTTTTGCATCATTGAACAAGGCCCACAAAACCCACAGAGGAAGAAGTTATAGACTTCTGTCAACCCGACGGCAAATTATGATGAAATTATGAAGCTTGAAATAAGTTTCACATCCAGCAAAAAAATTCTGGAGCGCTGATGTCTATCAAGGAGTTGGAATGCAAGGTTAATATAGGACAGGCTGACATGAAGTCACAGCTCCGGATGAGGAAGAACCAGAGTGGAGAGTTTGAATGTTGTTTTTTTTTAAAGTGTATGTTTGAATATTCGGCTGCAGAATTACATTTTTATTTTTATTTATTAAATATTTATGCTGCCAATTTTCCCTATCAGGTGACTCTGGGAGGTTTGCAAGTTATAAAACAAATAAAAAAGTATCGTATTTTTCGGAGTATAAGGCGTACCGGAGTATAAGACGCAGTTTAGTTTTTGGGGAGGAAAATAGGGGGGGGGAAAAAGTCTGCCTACCAGGTATTCATCTGACTAGCGTCCTTAGTCTGGTCAGCTCCAGCACATTAGTTCGCTGTTTTTTATCCCCTGCTTGGGGATAAAAAACAGCTTCTAAAGCACAGCTGATCTTTGGAGAGAGAAGTAATGAGAAAAGCAGGCAAACCAGGGAGATCGCTTCACATAGCACCTCGTTAGGGCTGAAAAAAAACTTTACAGCTGAGAGTCGGAGGGAGCAGGCCAGGCAAAGCACGGAGATCGCTTCACTGAAAAAAAGCTTCAAAAAAAAGCTACATTTGGAGTATAAGACGCACTCAAATTGTCAGCCTCTTTTAGGAAGGAAAAAAGTGCATCTTATACTCTGAAACATACGGTAGTTAAAAAATTTAAATGACACAGATTAAATTATTATTAAAAACTGTGCTTAAAAACTGCAACTATGAGAGGTAAGAGATGGACGGGAATGAGGTCTTCTCACCCCATCAGCCACCTCCACCTACATCATTTCAGACAAATAGCTGTTCAATTTCTTCTTAAAAGCCTCCGGTTGACGGAGCACACCCACAACTTCTGAAGGCAAGCCGTTCCATTAATCAATCTCCTTAAATTAGTTTTCAATCCACTGCTTCTTGTTCTGTCTTCAGGTGGTTTGTGGGATTAGGTTGACCTCCTCTTCTTTGTGGCAGCCCCTCAAAAATATTGGAGCACTGCTATTACGTCTCCCCTAGTTCTTCTTTTCACTACACTAGGCCCAGCCAGTTCCTGCAACCGTTCTTCCTATGTTTTAGCCTTCAATCCCCTAATCATCTTTATTGCTCTTCTCTGCACTCTTTCTAGAGTCTCAAGCTCTTTTTTATATATATCGTGGTGACTTCTGAAGGCCAGCCATTCCATCGATTTAATTATGCTGTCAGGAAATTTCTTCTTAGTTCTAGATCAGGATTCTTTTTGATAACCTCCCATCTATTACTTCTTGTCCTGACCTCTGGTGCTTTGTCAACTCCCTGTTCAGCTAACCTTCAGCAGGGATATCTTCTGTTGGTTCCATGCAGCATGAGAACAGATGAGGAAGGGGTGAGCGTGATGACCCAAAGGGCCTTTTCTGACTCCATGATAAATAGTTGACCCACCACCCTCAAACCACATGATATGATAATCTCAACGTTCCTTGATCTTAACCGAACTAAAGTTAATCCTACAGTGTGTTGTCTTCTCTTAAACTTTTCCAAAACACCAAATCCACTAACAAGTGCCTTATCGGGGGCTTAAAATAATCCTTAAGCTATTTTCTAGTAGTTTTGGGATTCGTGATGAAAACCCTGACATTCTCAGCCAAGGGGGAAAATGTCCTAGAAAACTATGTACCGGTAGCATTTGGTCTCTTGGAGAAATCAGTGAAACGGCTTCCTTGAGAGCTTGTTAGCTAGCTAAGATTCAAGATGTTACCAAACAGCAAAGAGCTGGTTTGGAGAGACAAGGTAAACCGGAAGAGCAGGCTATCAGTCTCAAAAGCCTGTTGGTGTCCATAGCTGCACGTGTCCATTGGACACCAGATGTTTCCACTTCCTCTTCAGACCCTTGACCTCTTAGACCAGTGCTTCTCAACCTTAGCAACTCTAAGATACCTGGACTTCAACTCCAGAATTCAACCACACAGCCTTCTGACTGAAGAATTCTGGAAGTTGTAGACCGCACATCTTTAGAGTTGTCAAAGTTGAGAAGGACTACCTTAGACATTCCAGAGATAAGAGATGAATGAATGCTAAGAACTTGTAAATTGTCCTTCAATCAAGTCAAGTGATCAGGATTGCATGCACCCCTTTCACTTGTGTTTTTCCCTGCCTTGCAAAATTTACACCCTACTACATGGCGAATTCTACATGGGGCTTTACTACAAATCCTTGGCCCTCCTAGGAAATATGAAGACGGAGACTGGAGTATGTAATTGGCACATGAACATATTTTTCACCATGTCCTCCCTACCCCAAAAGACAAGAAATGGCATTTGTAAGGTGCAAGGATCTGAAACTAAGGATTTTATTCTAGTGGGGCAAAGTTGGAGCACGTGGTTTAAATGAATATTTTGGCCCACAAAAATTAGCATACCTCCCATTATTTTGGAGGACCCAGTCGCTAAGGTTAAATCATAAAATCATAGGGATGGAAGGGATTCTGGAGGTTTTCTAATCCAAACCCTACTCAAGACTATCATCTCAGTCAAGTGGTCATCCAGTCTATTTTTGAAAACTCCAGTTATGGAGTATCCACAATTTCTGGAAGAAAACCATTGAACGTATTAATTCTTCTATCAGGAAATTCCACCTTAGTTCTAGATTGGGCCTCTCATTAATGATCTTCCATCCATTACTTCTTGTCCTGCCCTCAGATGCCATGGAGAATAGGTTGACTCCCTCTTCTCTGTGATAGCCCCTCAAGAACGGGAAGACTATGACACCCTCAATGGTCCTTTAATAGGCTAGACATATCTAGCTCTATTTATCATACAGTTTAGCTTCCAGACTTTTTATCATTCCAAAGGTGGTTTTTTTCCCCCAAAAAGATAAACTGGAAAACATTTCAGTTCTCATTCAAGAAGCTTCTTCAGTTCTGACCGGCTGGTGGAGAATGGAAGGATTTATATTCTTTGACGTCATCTGGCTGTTAGCTCTCTGAGAGTTGGATGTTAGCAGGTGTGGGCTTCAAATACTTTAGCAAGGGATTCTCTGCCCGGTTGCTGGGTGGGTGTGGCCATGGTGGGCGTGGCCTAGTCAGCTTCTTGCACCACAGGGGGGGGGGTGTTTTTGCCCTCCCCGGGCTCCAAAGGCTTTCCTTGAGCCTCCGGAAGGGCGAAAACAGCCTCCCTAGGCTCTGGAGGCCCTCTGGAACTTCCCGAACTTCTGGTAGGCCCGTTTTTCACTCTCACCGAGCCTCTGCGCATGCCCTGCACCATCCAAAACGGGCCGCGTGGGGGCTCCCGGGAGGGGAGGAGCAAGCAGGGCCAGCCTGGAGTGGGATTTGAGGGTTCTCTGAACTGCACAGAATCTTAGCTAGCGGTTCTCCCAATCCCCTGCAAACTCCCAACAACCCACCCCTGGATGTTAGCTTTGAGAGAGCTGACCATTACCCACCAGTCAGTTAGAACTGAAGAAGCTTTTTGGATGAGAAGCAGAACAATTTTAAGAAGAAAAAACCCCGAGAAAGTCCCAGTTGTCTTTTAGAAAAAGCATCTTTGGGACAACCATGATCTGGATGACTGAGCATGTCGATCGTCTCTATCGCCTTTTGTTGCTCTTCTCTCCAGAAATCTTGAGACCCTTTTTGGCACGTCGCTTCCCTCCCATCCTTTCCAAACCACGAGCCAACATCATATCAACAGAATTTAATCTAGTTTATTCTCCAAAAAAAAAAAAAAAAGAGGAGGAAAAATATGAAAACGAAAAAAAAAACAAAACAAAGCGCAGTTCTTAAACACTAGCAGCAAGTAAAATTTGTACAACCATTCAAATCTGCGACGTAGGATGAAATAAATCTACACCTTGTCTTATTTGAGAGCATTTTTTTTTTGAGTTATACATACAAACGACAATTACAAGAACTGGTTCACAATGCGAATAGGCCTTAAGACAAACCGGCTGTGACAAACAAACTACTGTGTCACACCGGGTGCCCTGTTACCACCCCTTCAACCCTTTCTCCGTTGATCAGAGGCCCGTCGCCTGGAATGGATGACTTGCTTACAGCTTGGATGTAATTTTATTTTTTTAATGCATCAAAATAATTTTCAGCCAGCATGTGAGGAGCGAGAGCGCGCAAAAACAGCTAAAAAAGCATTAACTGGCAATCTGTCCATTTGCCGGTTTGTCATTCTCTGCAGACCGTACCATAAAATGTTTCTCGTGGTACTCGTACTATCCACTCCTCCAAATCTCATTTCTTTTTTCCTTCCCCCCTACCCCCGTTTTTGTTTGTTTGTTTTTTACAGCTACCCAGTTGTCAATCTTCCTCCAAAAAAATGTACAATATTTCTTACAATATAAGTTATACAGTGTTCAGCAATTATTTGCTTTCATTTCGGCAGGAGGGAGAAAGCGAGGGAAAGGGGAGGGAAGGAAGGAGGGAGGGAGGATGGCATGGGTTTTATTATTTATTAATATTATAATTATTATTATTTCACAGCACTAAAAACCCAGTTCGACAGTGAAGTTGCGATGGTTTATTCACAAATGGCCTCCGGATTATCGGTGGTGGAGAAACACAAAGACGCTTGAGCCAAGCAGTCAATTTTCCGTAATCATTCCATCTTCGCTTTCTTTCTTTTGTTGTGAGGATTTCAGCCAGTTTTACAATTTTCCATCTTCCTTTATTTTCCTGTCGGTCCCGTTTTAGCATCTGTATCAAAACAGTTTTTTGAAGGGCCAGGAAGGTTTCCCTCAGATGAGGCAAATATATAAAGGTACTTCTCGTTCGGAGAAGTTTTAAAGAAAAAAAAACGACAGGAACTTGATTTCTTCTTTCTTTCTTTTTTTTTTTTTTCACTTTTTTTTCTTTTTCTTGTAAGCAGGAAAAAAGTCTCTCTTTATTTTATTTTATTTTTTATTTTCCCCTCTGCCTGAGAATGCACTCTTTTTAGCCCATGGCAGTGACCATACTTGAGGGGTGGTGAGGTCCAAATGACAAGCCGGAAGAAGGATGCATCGGAGTCGGTGTGGTCAGCATGTGGCCCGAATGGCTGAAAGGAGAAATATGACTGATGGACGACATGTGTCTGGAAAGGGTGGCGGGATTGAAGGAGCTGCTTTTGGGGAAATCATCCAGACTATCGTGAATCTTTTTGCTCTTTTTCGACTTGCTAGACATCTTCCTGTTTCGGGTCTGGATACCTTCCTTCTTCATGGTCAGGGGTCTGTTAATCTAAACAAAAATCAATTAACTTTTTTTGTGAGCTGGTCATGTCTCCAGCTTTTCCAAAATCTCTCAAACAAACACAAAGGCACGCAACGACAAACTTCTTAGAGCAGTGTTTCTCGACTCCCGCCATTTTAAGATGTTGTAGACTTCAATTCCCAGAATTCCTTTGCCGGCTGGGGAATTCTGGGAGTTGAAGTCCACAACATCTTAAAATGGCGGAAGTTGAGAAGCGCTATTCTAGAACAAGGACTGGCCCAACACGATGTAATTTTTTTTTAAAACTGGCTAGAAATGTTCATTTATGTACTGTAGTCCTCGACTTATAGCAGTTTGTTTAGTGACCCTTCGAAGGCAGTGAAAAAAGTGACCATTTTTCACCCTTATGACCGTTGTGGCACCCCCATGGTCTCATAATCAAAATTCAGACGCTTGGCAACTGACTCATATTTATGACGGTCGTAGTGTCGACCTTCCGACAAGCAAAGTCAACGGCGAAGCCACTTAACAACCGTGTCACTCATTTAACAACTGCAGGGATTCACTTAACAACCCTGGCACAAAATTCATTTAACAACTGTCTTGCTTAGCAACCAAAATTTTGGACTCCATTCTGGTCATAAGTCGAGGACTACCTGTATATAAATGCATATAAAAATGTATATATATTTGACTCACAGCCAATTGCAACCAATTCAAAATTAAAACGGCACTAAAAAATAGTGACTTATGACCAGTCCTTGCACTTATGACAATCACAACATCCCTATAGTCATGTGATCAAAACTTGTGTGTTTGGCAACTGACACATATTTACAGCATGCTGGGGCCAGTTGCAACCTTTCCCGCCAGTTCCAAAAAACTAAGTCAAGGGGGGAAGCCATTTTCACTTAATGACCGCATGGTTAGTTGTTTCTCTGCTTTCTGAACAGAGAGGATTTATTTGTAGATGCTCGGTGACGGTGAGAATTGTAGTCCAGCTCCATCTGGAAGGACAGCGGTTCCCCATTCTTGCGTTAAATCTCATTAGCCCAGCTTGATTTAGGAAGCTCCATAGGTGTTCAAACACTATCAACATGCACTAAAACAGAACGTAAGGGAACTACAGCGCTTTTATGACTTGTGGACTTCAACTCCCAGAATTCCTGAGCCAGCCATGCTGAGCCAGCCACGACTGGCTCCGGAATTCTGGGAGTTGAAGTCCACAAAAGAGGCCATTGTTCCCCCATTTCTGCTTTAGATTGTCCACAATCCCTTTCAAAGCATGGTTCAACAAGGGCATTGTGGGAATTTAGACGGAGGATAGATCCAAAATTTGAAGGACATAGAACTGAAATTCACGGAATTCACAAATTCTGGGAATTGATGTCCACAGGTCATGAAAGAGCCGTCGTTCCCTGGACTAAAATGTCCTGTGTTTGATCCCAGGAGTGCGAACTGAAGTGGAGCACATCAAGATTAGTTCAATCTAGCTTTACCATGTAAATGCAGGGGCGTTCGAACTTGTCAACATTAATAAGAACCGTGGCACTTCAACTCCCAGAATTCTCCAGCCATCGTGTCCGGCTGTGGAATTCTGGGAGCTGAAGTCCACAAGTGTTAAACACTTGACCAGACCGGACACAACCCTGAGGTAACGCAACCGTGTTATCTCTGCTGAGAGTATGATTGTCTTCACTTACATTGTGGAGCTTGTAATACAGCCCACAGGCATTACACACAGGATCCCCGTTGGCATTCCTCCTCCACAGTGTGGTGGTTGTCGTCTGGCAGTTTGCACACGATGTCCCAGCCCGTCTTGCAGCTGACTGGAGGAGAAGAGAGAAAGCAAAGTCACCTCACCAGTAGATCAACGTGGCAGTTTTGAAGCTCCTAAACTAGTATTTCTCAACCTTGGATGACTTTAAGAAGGGTGGACTTCAACTCCCAGAATTCCACAGCCAGCCATGCTGGCTGTGGAATTCTGGGAGTTGAAGTCCACCCATCTTAAAGTCATCCAAGGTTGAGCAACTCTACCCTAAACCACCTCTGCGCATGAAGTCCACCCATCTTAAAGTCATCCAAGGTTGAGCAACTCTACCCTAAACCACCTCCGCGCACCTCTGCGAAGCAAAGCCAGCCCATTACAGTAAACCATGCATCAATTCATCCAGTTCTTCAGAGGTTGGATCCAAAAGGAATGGTGTAGCCCCCCCCTGAAAATTCGGATCTGACGTTAGCCCAGATCCTGTTGATAACCAATGGGTGTTATCTGAGTAGGTTTGCATCTTTCCCCAGCGATCATGCCAGAAGCAACATCAGATCAAAGTTTCATGACTGATGGTGAAATCATGAAAGTGAATTCATGATGGTTGGTGAAAGATGGTGAAAGACACAAGATTTTAATCAAGAAGAATCTCAAATAATGAGTGCAAAGTTGCAAAAGTCAACTCAGAAGCCACCCCCAAAAACAATATTTATTCCATGCTCAGGCGTTGGTGTTTCTCTTGACAACTAGCCAGAATCCAATGAAATTGAAAACTTCAAAAAGAACCAGCAGATAAATGTTGGTTGTTTGTTTTTTTTACACAATGCGCAATTAAACTTTAAAGTGTGCTACCACAAGAGGTGTTGCTGGCTGGTTGACATCAACAAGGGTTGGACCCATGCATGGAAGTAGTGGAGATAGACAGCATTAGCCTTGGTGGCAGTGGGACGGCCTTTGAAAACCATCCTAATAACAACATTGAAAAACAAAGAAATTGATGACCACTTTTCACACTTATGACGGTTGCAGCATCCCCGTGGTCACGTGACTAATTGTAGATGCTTGGCAACTGGCTCATATTACAACTGTTGCTGTGTCCGTGGGTCATGTGATCCCCTTTTGCCAACTTCCAGCAAGCAAAGTCAAACTGGGGGGAGAGGGGAGCCACATTCTCTTAACTATCATGTTTCTAACTCAGTGATGACGAACCTTTTTGCCACCGCGTGTCAAAAGCGGGGGAAGCGCAGGGGGCCGTGCACGCATGTGCCCACACCCATAATTCAATGCATCCCATCCCCCCAAACTCCCCCTGCTTTTGGCACGCGATGGCACAGTGGGCCCGGTAGGCCCATTTTCCGTCCTCTCCAGGCTCCAGGAGCCTTTCTAGGATCCTGGGGAGGGCAAAAACGGCCTTCTGAAGGCCAGAAACAGACCTAAAGATCAGCTGGCCAGAGTGCGCATGCGCACTGGACCTGAGTTAGGGCAACACTCACGTGCCCACCGATATGGCTCCATGTGCCACCTTTGGCACGCGTGCCATAGGTTCACCATCACGTTCTAACTTAACAACTGCTGGTCGGAAGGTCGCAAAAGGGTCCTGTCAGCACTCCAAGCCGCATTCACTCTAGTGCTGACATAAGAAGGAGAAGAAGGGCATCTGGAAAGAGACGTTTTGACTTTTCGCCTACTTGTTTTCCCTGGAGATAATATTCCCTAGGAGATGGGAGGGGAGGGGGGAAATTCCTTTGAGCTGGAGCAGTAGATTAAGGAAAGAGTGATTTGGAAGATGGCCAATGAAACCAGGGGGGCGGAGACAGGAAGGGAGATGTTCGCACCGGGAAGTCAGTGTTGGCTGCGAGAAGAGTCGGAGGTAGAATGTCGTGCTCAATAAACGAAAGATTTTCATCAAAGATTCTGTTTGAAATGCAATTTATTTAAGACGACCTCGAAATCTGACAGGTACTCAATTTCGGTCGCACGTCGAGGACTACCTGTGCTAGGAGACCAAGAGGCTTGGTTGTCCACTGGGAGAAGAGATTGCAAGACTAGTTTTGATCCAGCAGGCTACTGCTAATGTTCTTAACGTCTCTACCCATAATTTTTCAATTTATTAAACAATAGAATTCCCAGCTATGAACAGTCAAAGAAAAAAAATCCCCACAGATGAATAACAATCCTAAATACATTATTCATGGGCCTCTCTAAAACCAGTGTGACCACTAACCATGTGTATCTCCAGATGGTATCAAGACTATATCCAAATCATTAAGGCTTAAATCAGAGATTAAAATTGAGCCATGCTAGAGTTTAACTGATGAAGCTGATAGAGTGTGATCCCTACCAACTCTGCCTTACAGCTTCTTGGATCTGTAATCTTGGAGATAGACATCTCCACATATGGGGCCAATTTTCCATCCTACTTCCTGCTCCTTATCAATTGTCTGATGTCTATCCAACGTTCAGTTTTGACACTTGAGGTCCTTAACCAACCTGTGATCCCCTCTTGCGACCTTCCAACCAGCAAAGTCAACGGAGAAGCCAGATTCACTTAACAACCAAGTTACTAATCACTCACTCACCACTTGTGCCCGTGAAATGGGGGGGGGGGGATTCACTGAACAATTATCTTGCTTAGCAACAGAAATTTGGGGCTCAATTGTGGTCATAAACTGAGGACTGCCTTTATCTTCCTGAAGCACGCAGTGGTTGACCCACTTCTCTCCATCGAGGTAGAGCATCTATGGGGCTTCACTCAGTAGAAACATCCACCTCTCTTTCTTGGATCCACAACTTTGGGTGAAATTTTGAGAGCGTGGCATTCTCTCACAAAATGGCTGCCTTCAGGGATGGCGTTCCCAATACATAAAATGGCCGTCGAGATGACTACGGCCAGAGCCAAGACACCCTTCTGAGCAGAGGTTAACCAGAAGGTCTGCTCCATGCAATCTTCTCAAGGTCCTCTCTAAAATTTCAGTTTAGCTTTGCCTTCCTTCTCCTGGTGGAGACGGGCAAACATCCAAGCAACAAAGCCCCCCCCCCCCCCCCAATTCCTTATTTTCTTTAAAAAGCCTGCGGAGGGAAACTCAAAAAAAAAAAAAGCATTCTTTTTCTAAAGAGTATTGAGATTGGCACTTTGATTTCAAGCTTGCCCAGTTTCCATCGTAACAACACGTTTTTGATGAATTAAAAAATGGGAAACGGATGGACCCAGGGAGGTTAACGGATGCCAAGGAAGGTGTCCTTGGACATTTGGATCACACCCTGTGGGCAGTTTAGAAGCATTCTTCATCCATCCACCCACCCACCTCCATCTCCTTCAATCTATATTGCTTTCTCTGATGGGCAACCTGCCCTTCATCCCACCCACCACCCTGGGGACCGTGCGTCGCCGAGGACGGAGTTAATTAAAGATGCTAGACATCCAAAATCCTTCTCCTTGACATTCCTCTCCGTATTCCTCTAAGGACTGGAGTCATATGTTCTGCAGACAGCCTGTAAACAACGGCTTCGCCATCGTCCACCCCAAAAGATCAACCGATCTTTTTCGGTTAAGTTCTTCTCGCAGCCCTCCATGACTAATGAACCTCAGCAGCGGCTAACGCATTTCGTCAAGCCATGTGCATACGTTTTATCCCGTAGAAAACACTAATGTAAAAAGCTTCTTCCCAGGAAACCTTACGAAGATTTCCTTAGTTGTGTCTTTTTTATTTTAACTACAACATTCAGGAGTGAGTGAATGTGATACATCCTATCCAGAGGTGGTATTCAACCGGTTCAGATCGGTTTGGACCGGTTCGGGAAAATCGGTAGTGGAGATTGCAGGTAGGCCTGCCCACCAGCCCTGGCGATATGCCGTCCTATTTAGCCATGTTTTTGAGGCCAGGGGCATGTGCAAAAGGTACGTACGTATGTGCGAGGGTGCATGTGGCAAACTGGTGGTAAAAATAAGTGAAACCCACTGCTGATCCTATCTGTAAAATAATTTAACTGCGCAACAATTGAGTTATGATCGTCCGACCGAACAGAGAATCTAAACCTCAGGATCAGATTAATTATGATGCTGTGTTTTAAACACATTGTTTCTCAGACTGGCGAGAGAGGAAACAATACTATAGAGTTATGTATTTCTCGGAGGATTCTTTGACCAAAAACAGTGCAAACGGATGAATATTTCACATTTGTGATTTGCAAACTTTCCAAGATCTGTACAGGCAGTCCTTGTCTTACAACACTTCATTTAACAGCTGTTTCAAAGTTACAACGCCACTAACCAAAATGACTTACGAGTCATTTTTCACACTTATGACCATTGCAGCTTTCCTAGGGTCACGTGATCAAAATTCAGATTCGTATTTGTGACAGTTGCATGGTCCCCGGGGTCATTTGATCCGCTTTTGCGACCGTCTGACAAGCAAAACAACAGGGAAGCCTGTTGGCAAGAAAGGTCGTAAAATGGAGCAAAATTCACTTAACGACTGCCTCACATCAACAGAAATTTGGGGCTTGATTGTGGCCATACGTCAAGGAGTGCCTGAATTTGTGATTTCCCAAGGCACTGCCCAAATAATATTAAAACCTAGCTTTGTGACCTTATGGACTAGAAACATGTTGTCTTCTCAATAAAATCTGAATGCTTAAAAGCCCTACCACAAAATATCCTCGGCTTTTCTGAAGTAGTCAGATAACATAAAACGGAAACCTACAGAGTCTATTTTTAAATATATACATATATATATTATTTTACTTCCAAAGAATAGCACAGTCAAACTATGCCTGAGCTATAAACCAGGTTTAATTTTTTTGCTGATAGCAGTGGAATTACAAAAGGTTTCATTTTGACTAAACCGAGCCTGCGGTGCCTTTTAAAATGACTGTTGTGTCAGTTTATAGTTGATTCATACTGTACATTTTTTTGTCAATGAATCATGCCGTATTTGGAATTCTCAAATATTGGCAACTATTCCCCACCACAGGTAGTCCTCGATTTATGATTAATTGCTTAGCGACTGTTCGAAGTTATACCAAACCTCCCCAGGATTAAATACGGCCCGAATCAGAAGTTTTTTTTTAAAAAAAGGTTATAAAAAAATCAGGCACAGTCCCATGGTGACCTGGACTTAAAAACCGGCATGACTTACGACAGACATAATTCTGGACTCAATGATGGTCGTAAATCGAGGACTACCTGTAATATGGTCCAATGCAGTTGACAAAAGGCCTGATCTGGACAGAAACCCAGAGATTCGTCAAACCCTGTTCAAAATATCCCAGTTGCTCAGTTAAAATTACAGGTAAATAATTTTAACTTACAACCATTCATTTAACAAATGTTATGACAGCTCTGGAAAAAGTGGCTAAAAACCGGTCCATCCACTTACAGAGCCGTGGTGGGGCAGTGGTTAGAATGCAGTATGGCAGGCTAATTCTGCTGGCTGCCGACTGCTGGCAGTTCGATCCTGACTGACTCAGACTTCCATCCTTCCGAGGTCGGTAAATGAGGACCTAGATTATTGGGGGGGGCAATATCCTGACTCTGTAAACTGCTTAGAGAGGGCTGTAAAGCAGTATATAAATTTAAGTGCTATTGCTGAGAAGAAGCCTGAGTAGTGTAGGGGAGTAATGCCTCCTACAAAGGCAGCATTTAAGATCCAGCTGCCTGCAATTACTTGCGAGTTCAATCTCAGCCAGGCTCAAGGTCAACTAGCCTTCCATCCCTTATAAGGTGGGTAAATTGAGGACCCAGTTTGTGGGGGCAATAAGCTGACTTTGTATAAATATAAATATACAAAAGTATGAAGGCTATTGCTTAACGCACTGTAAACCGCTCTGAGTCTCCGGAGAAGGGCGGCATATAAATCAAAATTTTTTTAAAGTGGAAAGGGAGGGAGGGACCGAGGGACCAAGGGAAGGAAGGAAGAGAAATAGAGGGAAGGGAGGGAGGAGAAAAAAAAGAAGAGAAGGCAGAGGGAGGGAGGGAGGGAGGGAGGGAGGGAGGGAGGGAGGAAGGAAGGAAGGAAGGAAGGAAGGAAGGAAGGAAGGAAGGAAGGAAGGACTGTGGTGGCGCAGTGGTTAAAATGCAGTATTGCAGGCTAATTCTGCTGACTGCCGACAGTTCGATGCTGAAGATTGATTCAGGCTTCCATCCTTCCGAGGTGGGTAAAATGAGGACCCAGGTTGTTGGGGCCAATAGGCTGATTCTGTAAACCGCTTAGAGAGGGCTGGAAAGCACCGTGAAGTGGTATATAAGTCTAAGGGCTAGATTCATAGAAGGAAAAAAATTAAAACAGTTATAGCCGCTGGATCGAAGAGGGAAAGTTTTAATTCTCAAGAAATCCAGGATTTTTTTTATTCTGGAAATTTAGCCGGAGTTCTGGTGGAAGCCACCAGATCAGCCAATAGCAAATGTTCTCGAGTCCGATGCATATTTTTGCCAAGGAAAGACTTAAGAATAACTCTTTATGTTTTTCAAATTCAAATTCAGAATAGAGCTGGATGGGACCTTGGAGGTCTTCTAGTCCAACCCTCTGCTCAAGTTTTGGGTGCCCAACCAATGCTTCAACCCCAACTATCGACTCTCCCAGAAGAGTTCGAACTACCACTTAACACAAGAAAAGATGGGAGTTGTAGTTTCAATCTTGGGTCGTGGGTGATCAGCGACACGTTGCTTGGCCATGACAACTGTGTGTCTTCCATTCCCTTTTAAGCTCAATTTTCATCCTGGGCATCTAATCAATTTTCATCCTGTGCATCCTGTGCATCTCTGCAGGACCACCTCCTACCGTCCTCCCACCGCCCAGTGCGCTCACATAGGACTGCCCTCCTCTGGGTGCCATCAGCCAGACAATGTCGGCTGCGGGCGGCCCAGGATGAGGGCGTTCTCTGTGGCCGCACTGACCCTCTGGAACGAGTTACCCACTGGGCTCCGGACAGCCCCTGACCTCCGCTCTTTCTGCAGTGGCCTGAAGACATGGCTTTTTCAGCAAATCTTCTGATCTGTTTGGGAGCTATAGTTTTAATTTGGGGATTTTAATTGGATTTTTAGTATTATTTATTGTTTTGTTTTATTGCTGTGAGCCGCCCCGAGTCCTTTGGGAGAAGGGCAGCATATAAATATTATTAGATAGATAGATAGATAGATAGATAGATAGATAGATAGATAGATAGATAGATAGATGATGATAGATAGATAGATAGATAGATAGATAGATAGATAGATAGATAGATAGATAGATATAGATAGATAGATAGATAGATAGATAGATAGATAGATGATAGATAGATAGATAGATAGATAATCAAACATGTAAATCAGCACATCACGCATTAGAAATAGGGGTGGGTTGCTGGGGGTTCAGGAGAATCTCTAGCTAAGATTCTGTGCAGTTCGGAGAACCCGCAAATCCCACTCTTGGCTGGCCCCGTCCACCGTGCCCTGCCCCTCCCAGGAGTCCCCACGCAGACCGTTTTGGATGCAGGTAAGTGCAGGGCGCACACAGAGGCTTGGCGGGAGTGAAAAATGGGACCACCGGAAGTTCAGGAAGGCCAGAAATGGGCCTGTTTCTGGCCTCCAGAGGGCCTCCGGAGCCTGGGGAGGCCATTTTCGCCCTCCCGGAGGCTCAAGGAAAGCCTCCGGAGCCTGGGGAGGGCAGAAAACGCACCACCCCCTGCCCTGGTGCAGGAGGCCGACTAGGCCACGCCCACACATCAACCGGGTAGAGAACCCCTTGCTAAAAAATTTTGAAGCCCACCCCTGATTAGGAATCTCTGTCTTCTTTTGCACTTGGGGTGGAAGAGTAAGGGAGGTGATGCCCAAAAGAGTATTTTAATTTTTCAAGGCTTTCTGATTGTCAACTGTTGGAAACCACAATCCAGGACGTTACAACCAGGAGTTGTCCTGACACATACCGAAGTATTCTTTCTCAGCATTGCATGCAAATTTATTCTAGCAACTGGTTTGGGGAAAGGAAGGTAGTTGTTGATTATACATTCAAACGGAAGAATTTTCATACCTAACTAATGTGCATGTGTATGTGTCTCTGGATCGATCATAAAATAAAATAATCTTAGAAATCTAACAACACTGGCCATCAAAGCCCTTCCCTTTTGATCCTGACAGGGCTCAAGGCTAACTCTTTATCAATATCTAATATCTATGGGACTGCCACAAAGAAGGCGTCAAGCTATTCTCCAAAGCACCTGGTGGATGAAACGAAGAACAGTTGTAAGAATTGGGGATGTCTAGTCTAGTGAAAAAAAGGACCAGGGGTGACATGATAGCAGAGTTCCAATATTTGAGGGAATGCCCCAAAGAAGAGGGGGTCAACCTCTTCTTCAAAGCACCTGAAGGCGGGACAAGAAGCAATGGGTGGAAACTCATCAAGGAGAGAGGCAATGTAGAACTACAGAGAAACTTCCTAGTAATGAGGACAATTAACCAGTGGGACAACCTGCCTCCAGAAGTTGTGGGTGGTTTTTAAGAAGAGATTGGACAGCCATTTTCCTGAAATGGTTTAGGACTTCCTGCCGGAGCAGGGGGTTGGACTAGAAGACCTCCAAGGTCCCTACCAACTCTGTTATTCTGTTTTGTCAGAGCTTCTGTTCTGACTCAGCCTTCCATCCTTCCAAGGTTGGTAAAACGAGGACTCAGATTGTCGGGGCAAACCAAGTCATGGGGCAAGCCGGATTCATTTCAGGGGGTTCGTTTAACGCCCTGAGTCCTTCGGGAGAAGGGCGATATAGAAATTAATTAAATAAATAATAATAATAATAATAATAATAATAATAATAACAACAACAACAACAACAACAACAACAACTCTGGCAAGGACGTTTGGGGCAAAAACTCACTGAGTAACTCTCTCGTATTTAACAGAAATGTTGAGCTCCGTTGTGGTCGTACGTCGAGGACTACCTGTCCGGGACAGCCCTCTCTCACCTGAAAAAGGGGTTTATATATTAAGAAAGGGAGGAGGAGAGGTGCAGGATTTCTACTTAAAGGTTCAGCTCTACCCTCTCCACCATTCCCCGAAAAAGTTACTCCGTTCCCCCTCTTTCTCCCCGTTACAATCCAAAGCACCAGCCTATTTATCCAAACAGCCTTGTACATCTTCCAAAACCTTTAGAGAAACAGATGTAAGAAACAAAAACAATGTCCTATTTCCTTAGGGCCAAACGACACGGTACACGCAGGCATATGGAAGTTCCCTCCAACTTTTATTTCCCTTAATGAGAAGCAGCTTCGGAAGGACGCAGCCGTGGGTCGGGCACCGGCGAAGAGGAAGGGGCTGTCGAATTCTCGTCCCTTGGACCCATTTATAATCCCCCTCTTTTGTGCTATTTTGTTTTTTGGAGGGTTTTTTTTTTAATCCTCAAACCACAAAAGTCTTGATAAGGGGGAAAAAACCCAGGTGGGTTGCAAAAGACCATGGGAAAACAACATCCTAATTAGAGGGGGGAGAGAAATGTGCTTCTCCTTATCCAGTCGCCTGACATTCTAACAGTCAAACACAGTTAAGCATGAGAATGGCCCAAATCCAAGCTTAAGACTCACCCAGGGAACTTACATCTCCCTAGCTGTAAGTTCGTAACCATAGTACCTCCATTTCTCTCAGAATCTGGTTACGCCCCTGTGGAATTGGCAATCCACAGCCTATATCCATGAATGGGTAAAAAGAGAACAAACCCCACTCCCCTTTTAACACTGATGGTGTTACCTAGTTGGGTCATGAAATGTCTGGAAGAAAACAAGAAACCTCAAAGAGCACCAAGGACCTCACAGTTGTTGTCCTCCTCCTCCTCCTCCTCCTCCTCCTCCTCCTCCCAAATCCCACTCCTTTCTAACACTGATGAGGTTACCTAGTTGGGTTATGAAATGCCTGCAAAAAAACAAAAAACCTCAAAGAGCACTAAGGGCCTCATAGTTCTCCTCCTCCTCCTCCTCCTCCTCCTCCATCACTAACAACAACAACAACAACAAAACAACAACACCGCCATCTTGTCTTCTCCTCACAAATCCCACTCCTTTCTAACACTGATGAGGTTACCTAGCGGGGTTATGAAATGCCTGCAAAAAAACAAAAAACCTCAAAGAGCACTAAGGGCCTCATAGTTCTCCTCCTCCGCCTCCTCCTCCTCCTCCATCACTAACAACAACAACAACAACAAAACAACAACACCGCCATCTTGTCTTCTCCTCACAAATCCCACTCCTTTCTAACACTGATGAGGTTACCTAGCGGGGTTATGAAATGCCTGCAAAAAAACAAGAAACTTCAAAGAGCACCAAGGACCTCATAGTTCTCCTCCTCCTCCTCCATCACTAACAACAACAACAACAAAACAACAACAACAACACCGCCATCTTGTCTTCTCCTCAAAAACCCACTCCTTTCTAGCACTGATGATGTTACCTAGCTGGGTCATGAAATGTCTACAAGAAAAGCACCAAGCTCAGGGATCACCAAAGACACCACAGTTCAAACCTGACAGCTACCCGCCTCAGTCAATGACTGAGGAAATATTCATCTCTTATCAATTTACGGCCTAGGTATCATTACACCTTTGATTTTTGCAAACCCCACAGTAGCCACAAAGCCATGGTCCACAAAGCTAACCACCAAGTGGCAACTTTTTCATAGGTTTGGGGCCTGTGGAAGAGTAAAGGTATTTATTTCTCAAAGGAGGAAACCTGGGCCTAAAATATCAGCCCCATTGACCTCAATGGTTCACCGAAGGCACCCAGCAGTTGAAATCCTAAGATATGGCCAAAGGTTTGTTTAACAAACAAACGGATAACGCATGTAGCCCTCAACCTACGACCACAATGGAGCCCAAAATTTATGTGGTTTATTTATGAGGCATTTCTTAAGTGAGGTTTTTGCCCCGTTTTACGACTTTCCTTGCCATGTGTGTTAAGTGAATCACTGAAGAAAATGTAAATAAATAAATAAATAAATAAATAAATAAATAAATAAATAAATAAATAATAAATAAATAAATAAATGTGAACCAGCTGTCAAGCCTCCAAATGTAAATCACGTGAGCATGGGGATGCTGCAACGGTCTTAAGTGTGAAAAATTGTCGTAAGTCACTTTTTTCAGTGATGCTGTGATTTGGAACAGTCACTAAATGAACTGTTGTAAGTCGAGGATTTTTTCACTGTCAAGTCTCTCGCTTGTTTTATTACAGAGAAAAGTGAGCTAAAAACATCCCATTCTTTTCAGCTTCTGAAATCTTTTAACAAATCCACCTCAGAAGGTGGAACATCCACCATCTTTAAGCTTTCAGGACCTTTTCAATGTTTGCAAACAATAAGGACCAAGGCGTTATTCCCATCTCTCCTTTCCCTCTAATCTTTTTTTCCCATCCTTTTCTGAATCTCCTCCATCTTCAACCACCATCACCCTTGAAGACAAAACCGTTCAAGATCATCCTGACCCTACTTTTATTCATTTCAAAGCAAAAACTCCAGAATTTTTTTTTTAAAGACATATAGAGAGAGACAGAAATGGTACATAACTTGGCACTCATGGTGAAAAATGGGGAGCGGGCCCCCTCAAAAACTCTCTTCTGTACAGACAAATAAGACATTGGGCGGATTGGCCCAGTTCTACTCCCTCCAGAAAGTTCTCCATCTTGGGCTGAGGAAAGAAGGAGGAGGAGGAAGAGGAGGAGGAAGAGAAGGAGGTGGTAGAGGAAAAGGGATGGATGGATGGATGGATGGATGGATGGATGGATGGGGTAGGGGGGAGGAGGAGGTAGAAAAGAAGGTATGGATGGAGGAGGTAGGGAGGAGGAGGTGGTCGAGAAGGATGGATGGATGGATGGATGGATGGATGGATGGATGGAGAGAGAAGAGGAGGTAGAAAAGAAGGGATGGATGGATGCAGGTTGGGGGGAGGAGGAGGTGGTGGTAGAGAAGGGATGGATGGATGGAGAGAGAAGAGGAGGAGGTAGAAAAGAAGGGATGGATGGATGCAGGTTGGGGGGAGGAGGAGGTGGTGGTAGAGAAGGGATGGATGGATGGACAGAGAAGAGGAGGAGGTAGAAAAGAAGGGATGGATGAAGGTTGGGAGGAGGAGGTGGTGGTAGAGAAGAAGGATGGATGGATGGATGGATGGATGGATGGATGGATGGATGGATGGAGAGAGAAGAGGAGGAGGTAGAAAAGAAGGGATGGATGGATGCAGGTTGGGGGGAGGAGGAGGTGGTGGTAGAGAAGGGATGGATGGATGGACAGAGAAGAGGAGGAGGTAGAAAAGAAGGGATGGATGGAGGTTGGGAGGAGGAGGTGGTGGTAGAGAAGAAGGGGTGGGTGGATGGATGGATGGATGGATGGAGAGAGCAGGAGGAGGTAGAAAAGAAGGGATGGATGGAGGTTGGGAGGAGGACGAGATGGTAGAGAAGGATGGATGGAGGAAGGAATGAAGGTAGGGAGGGTAGAGGTGAAGGGATGGATGGATGAAGGTAGGGAGGAGGAAGAGGAGGGGGTGGAAAGAAAGAAGGAAATAGAAAGAAAAAGAGAGAGAGAGAGAGAGGAGAAAAAGAAGTTAGTGCAGTTTTTGGAAATCCGAGGTCCACTTACCAGTCTTCTTTTGGGCTTTATCAGCGGCCGATTTTGCCCATTCATTTTGTGATACAATCCACAGGCGTTACAGAGGTAATGCCCTGTGCCATCTCGCCTCCAGAGTGGGGTTGAGGTAGCGCCACAGTTTACACACTCCCTGCCTTCTGAAAACAAAAGGGGACACAAATCATTGAGGGGCAGCAAAGGAAGGAAGAGGGATGTTGTTGGGTGAGACGTGGTTACAACAGGGTTTTTCTCCGCTGCGGAGAGGCGATTAAAATCCCAGGGATTGATTTATTAACTTTCTACAGGCAGTCCTCGACTTACGACCACGACTGAGCCCCAAACTTCCCTTGCTAAGCGAGACAGTCGTTAAATGAATTCTGCCCCATTTGACCACCTCTCTTGTTAAGCGAATCGTTAAGCATCCAAAATATCCAGAGGTAAACACTCCCACTGATTAATTACTCTAATTATCTGGAAATTTCTCCTTAGTTCTAGGTACCCCTCTCTCTTTCTTGAACAGGTAAAATTTGTTTCGGGGTAAGCGTGCCTAGAAACGTAATAGTGTTGAGAAACGGTGACGCCGATTTCACCGCAATGCAAAACTACTCGGAAATTTGTCCCATTGAGTTCAATGGCAGAGAGAAAATGGTGCACCCTCCATGGATTATATAATTCATCAGGTTAACGCTGTATATATTTACCAGTGAATGGAGCACTGGCTCAGATTAAGACTGGATGCTTCTCAGACCCTCTAACAGAGCCTGGAAAGCTCAGCAGACTAATGCACTGTGATTAACTCCAGCTGTCTGCAATTATTGTAAGTTTGAATCTCACCAGGCTCAAGGTTGACTCAGCCTTCCATCCTTTCTAAGGTAGGTAAATTGAGGACCCAGTTTGTGGGGGCAATAAGCTGACTTTGTATAAATATACAAAAGTATGAAGGCTATTGCTTAATGCATTGTAAGCTGCCCTGAGTTTCTGGAGAAGGGCGGCATATAAATCAATTTTTTTAAAAAAAGAATCAATATCTATGGAGACATTCTTAGTCATCCAGGTCTTGTCCCAAAGGGTTTTTTTTTTCCTCAAAAGAGAAAAAAGTTTGCCTTCTTTTAGAGTCACTGAGGCCACTTCAGCAGTTCCAAGAAGGCTCCATAATCATTTGCACTACTCAGGTGACTCTGAGGACACAGATAAACCTCCAAATAGCCTCAATGACTCTCTAAAAGGATGCAAATGACCAGCTATCCGCAAGGAATATAAAGCCTTCCATTCCCCACCATCCAGTCAGAACTGAAGAAGTTTCTTGGATGAGAAGCAAAAGCTCTTCAAAGAAAAACAACGAAGTCCAGATCTCAGAATCAATAAACCCGCCAACTTTCCAAAGGAGCTTGCATCAGCCACCATCAACTTAATTTTCAGTTTATTTCACCGTGTGCTTTGCTTTTTGGGGATGAATGACATGTCGTCTCGGTTCCAACTTTCAAATAATCTAACCTTCTGAAACCCTGACACCTCCAGCCTTGGCAATAAAAATAATTAACAACAATTTATAACTATCAATTATGCAGCCAAACAAAGAAGAGCTGCTGTTTCATTATTAAGGAACAGTATTTAATCAATTGAGGGATTCTTTGAATTAATTAATTCATCCAACCAATTAAATGCTGCAGCTCCGTCAATGATTAAAACCTTTTGATTTTGTGAAGGCAGCGTTAGTATCATAAATCTTAACAGTATTACTTTACTCAGAGGCTCATCTCCTCCGAGTTCCAAAAAGAGAATCCCTTCATAGAAAGGTTTATTGACATATTATTCATATTTCCCGTTGAACTGTACAGATAGAAGCAAAAGATTTAAAAACATGTACAAACAAGAGCAAAAATTGAGCCATTTGGCACAATCCATTAAAACGAACTAGTCATGTACACACAAGTGGGTTAGGACTGAAAATTAGTCAACATAAATTCCCTGAATTTATCAAAAGCAGCCAAAATTCAAATGACAATCTACGGTACAGATCTGCTTTCTACAACATAATAAAATCAGGAGAAGAAGAAAATATACATGGCAATATTGATAAATTTTCACGAGCAGGTTGGCTGTCTTCGTACCACTTTTTTAAAAAATCATTAAACCAGATGCAATTGTATAAGAAGTTCACCTCAGTTTGTGATAACCTCACTCACAACACCTGTGATTTCATTGTGCCACACAATTGTTGGTTTAACTTATGGGCCAATATGCAGGTAGTCCTCGACTTACAACAGTTCACTTAGTGACAACAACACTGAAATAAGTGATTTATGACCCATTTTTCACATAGCGTCCCCATGGTCATGTGATCAAAATCCAGACGCTTGGCAACAAAACTCCGTACTGGCAACAGGAAAAGCATCCGGCCATGAAAACACTCTGCTAGGTGCATTTAGTTGCCCAGACTCCACCTGCGCAAGAGATTATGGGGTCATTAAGAGAAGATGATGATGATGATTTAGTGACCGTTTGAAGTTCCAACGGCACTGGGAAAAGTGACTTGTGACCATTTTCACACTTATGACATGCAGCATCCCCCATGGTCATGTGATCAAAATCCAACGGATTTTGGCAACAGATTCATATTTATGACGGTTGCAGTCAGTGTCCCTGGCGTCACGTGATTCCCTTTTGCGACCTTCTGACAAGCAAAGTCAATAGGGAAGCCAGATTTCCTTACTCACTTAACAACTGCAATGATTCACTTATCAACTTTGGTCGTAAAATGGGACAAAACTCATTTCACAAATGCCTCACTTAGTAATAGCAAAACTGGGGCTCAATTGTGGTCGTAAGTCGAGGACTAAACTGTACTGCAGGAATCCAGAAACTGAATTATTTCAGCAGCCAAGTTCAACATGTAGGTTGAAAGGAAGACAATGGGTCTTCAATGTTCTTTGTTAATTTAGATCAATCTTTAAAGGTTAATTAAGTTGTTTATAGGCATTTGATCCAGCTGCGTGCTCTTTAAGCATGAAAAAGCTCAGTTCCTTCTCACTGCTTTATTTTTTTTTTCCATATATTTAGGCAACTGTATATATATCATGCATCTATTACCATTTCCTATTTAAAATAAAAATACCAGCTGAAAAAGATCTATTCGGTCTAAATAAATAGCCGAGGCCAGACAAATTTTACTGATTAAAATTAATCCATGCCAGAAAAGTGTCTACTCAGCCCTTAATAATTCTCAGATGAAAAATATTTCCCGTTTGTAGCATTGGACGCTCCTACTACGGATCCAGAATCTAAAGAACCAAAGAAGCTTCTTGGATGGGAAGCGAAAAGTTTTCAAGTAAAAACAAAGGAAGTGGACTTGGGACAATCATGACCTCCCCCCGCCCTCCCGGCTAGAGGGCTAGCAAAAACTAAAAACTAAATTTTAATAATAAAATAATAAATAATAAATAAATAAAAACAAAGGAACAGGAAAGGAGAAAAGGAAAGGCAAAGAAAAAGAAGGAAAGATAGAAAGAGAGCAAGGAAGGAAAAAGAAGGAAAGAGGGGAAAGGAGAAGAAAGGAGAATGAAGACGGACGGAAGGAAGGAAGGAAGGAGGAAGGAAGGAAGGAAGGAAGGAAGGAAGGAAGGAAGGAAGGAAGGAAGGAAGGAAGGAAGGAAGGAAGGAAGGAAGGAAGATTATAATGAGAGCAAGGGAGGGTCTCCAGGAAGTCCTGCCTTAGCATTTGGCCACCACAAGTGCCCCCGACATGAATGACATCAAGCTGGCCACGCCCACCCTGGCCATGCCACGCCCCACCACGCCCACCCCCCAGTGGTGGGTATCAATTTTTTTTACTACCGCTTCTGTGGGTGTGGCTTAGTGGACGTGGCATGGCTTGGTGGGCATGGCAGGGGAAGGATACTGTAAAATCTCCATTCCCACCCCACTCCAGGGAAAGGTTACTGCAAAATCTCCATTTCCTCCTAATCCGCTGGGATTCAGGAGGCAGAGAATCGATGGGAGCGGGGCCAGTCAGAATTTTTCCTACCGGTTCTCCAAACTACTCAAAATTTCCGCTACCAGTTCGCCAGAACTGGTCAGCACCTAGTCAAACACAACCCTGATGAGGCCCTCAATGAAATCAAGCTTGACACCCCTATAAACTGTTCTCCATTCTGTAACCTGCAGTCTGGGATAAAACCGAATACATAAAATAATACGATTGGAAGGGACTATGTCCAACCTCTTGCTCAAGCGGGAGACCCCATAGATCTTCATCAAATCTGTTTTTGTTTTGTTTCGTTTTCTTTTGTTTTAAGACTAAACAGATCCAGTTTGTTCAATTGTCCCCCAACTCCGGTTCCAGTCTGAAAAACTGAAAGGAGGGACCTCTGGCCTATCATTTTTCACACTTACAACCGCCGCAACATGATCCAAAATTCAGATGCTTGGCAACTGATTCGTATTTATGACGGTTGCAGCGTCTCAGGGGTGACACAATCTCCTTTTGCGGCCTTCTGACGAGCAAAGTCAACAGGGGGGGGGAAGCCCGATTCACTTAACAACCAGTTAGTGAACAGGTCAGTAACCGCGTTGCTAACTTAACGACTGCAGCTACTCACTTAACAACGGTGCCAGGAAAGGTCATAAAACGGGGGCTCGCTTAACAAATGCCTCACTTCGCAGCAGAGATTGTGGTCGTAAGTCGAGGACTACCTATAATCAACTACTAATCCAGGCTCCGTTTCATACGTACATTACCAACCTAAGGTGTCCTTCAGATTATATCTGAATGTATATTTGAAACCTTCCTCCATCCGTATCTAAATATGACCTATATATCTTCTGGCAACCACTGGTTTTTTTCTGCCTTTGTCTCTTCCCCAACCTACAACAAGAGTACATTAACCTTACGAACGCGACCGTCAAGGTACTTTTCCTCTGTTCATCTGACACCGTTTGTGGGTAGCCTCAAAATGTGTCAGATCTGCTCAACGTTGCTATCTGTCTACAAGTGACTGCCAACCAAGACAGGAAAAAGGGACAAAAACGGGGACAGCCAACGTCATGCTACCAACTCAAAGAGGGTTAAGAAGCAATTTCATTTCAAAACAGACCCTGGCTGGACCTTGGCTTATTTTTCCCAGGCGAAAAAAATTAGCACCCAGACTAACAGAGTTGGAAGGGAGCTTGGAGGTCTTCTAGTCCAACCCACTCCTCAAACAGGAGACCCTACACCACTTCAGACAAATGGTCGTCCAACCTCTTCTTAAAAACTTCCAGTGTTGGAGACTTCACAACTTTTGGAGGCAAGTCCTTCCGCTGATGAATTGTTCTCACTGTCAGGAAATTTCTCCTTACTTCTAAGTTGCTTCTCTCGTTGATTAGTTTCCACCCGTTACTTCTTGTCCTACTCTCAGGTGCTTTGGAGAATAGCTTGACTCCCTCTTCTTTGGGGCAGCCCCTGAGATATTGGAACACTGCTATCATGTCTCTCCTGGTCCTTTTTTTCATCAAACTAGACATACCCAGTTCCTGTAACCGTTCTTCCTATGTTTTAGCCTCCAGTCCTCTAATCATCTTGGTTGTTCTTCTCTGCACTCTTTCTAGAGTCTCCACATCTTGTCTCTGTGCTAAGGTCTCCTTCCTTTTCTTGAAACCTCACTGGTACTTGTTCTCAAAAAAGTAAAAAAAAATAAAAGTAGCATCTTTGTAGTCCCTTGGTTTGGGTGATCCCGCTGTCCTTGCTCTAAAAGAAGGCTATTATTAACACCTCGGTGAATTAAACTATGGGACAATCTTAATAAGGCGCTCCGAACTTGCTAACATGCGAAGCTTTTTACCCTGTGGCTGAAATGAGTTATGTGCATTTACATAATGTCATTATTTTCTTCTGTTCCTCTTGAAATTCAGACGAGCAGTTCCTCCAGATAAAAAGGTGTTTTCCCTCTTTCTCTCTCTCTCTCTCTCTCACTCCCTCGCTCATTCTCTCCCTTCCCCTCTTTCTCCCTCCCTTTCTCTCCTTCCTTCTCTATCCCTGCCTTCCTCCCTCTCTCCTTCCTTCCCTCCCTCTTTCTCTCTTCCTACAACCCTCCTTCCCTTCCTCTCTTCTTCCTTCCCTCCCTCTCTTCCTTCCCTCCCTCCATCTCTCCTTCCCTCCCTCCTTTTTTACTTCCCTCCCTCTCTCCTTCCCTCCCTCTATCTCTCTTTCTCCCACCCTCCCTCTCTCTCACTTTCTCTCTCCAACTCTCCTTCCCTTCCTCTCTCTCTCCTTCCCTCCCTCCCTCTTTCTCTTCCCTCCCTCCTTTTCCCTTCCTCCCTCCCTTCCCCCTCCCCCCTCTCTCTCCTCCTCTTTCTCCCTCCTTCCCTTCCACCCTCTCTCTCTCTCTTTATCCCTCCCTCCCTTCCTCCCTCTCTCTCTCTCATTTCATCCTCTCTAGGGACTTCCTCTGCATAACAATGGCAGCTACTGACTGGATCTCCAAACTCGACATTAAACTTTGAAATGTTATTTCTGTTTTTCTTTTAGGTTTTCTTACTGCTTTTTTATTGTTTTAATTGTTTTTAATCTGTAAAATGAAGTGTTTTAATATTGTGTGTGGCCAGCCATACGCTAAATAAATAAATAAATTTCATCCTCTAATACATTTTTTTTTTACAGCAATGCTGATACAGGACAAACGCACTAATGATGGCCTTGTGTTATTACTGCCACCGGGATGGACTTCAAATGAATCTCGCCATTTTCCTACCTAGGTAGTTTTTGGCAGTGCAGCTCTTATTATGACACCGAGGCCATTTTTAGCTTAAAACGAAACAACGGTGAGGAGGAGAACCGCTGTCACCACAGACTGAAGATCAGACACCATTTTTTTCCTACCACAAATACATAATTCCAGTTAGAGGAATTATTTTAAAAGCAGCTTGCCCGAGACACTTAGTTATGCAAAACCAGGAGGTTTGGGGGTGGCAAATAAGAAACTGCAGATAGTCCTCGACTTAAAGCAGCTCACTTAGTAACCATTCAAATTTACAAGGGCACTGCAAAAAGTGACCGGTGACATTTTTCACGCATTTGTTGCAACACCCCCCATCGTCATGGGATCAAAATTCAGACACTTGGCAACTGACTCATATTTATGACGGTCGCAGCATCCCGGGGTCATGTGATGTGACCCCCTTTTGCGACATGCAGACAAACCAAGTCCATGGAGAAGCCGGATTCGCTTAACAACCGTGTTACTCACTTAACGACAGCAGGGATTCGCTTAACAAATGTGATCGTAGAAAGGTCGTAGGATGGGGCAAACCTTAGCCAACAACGGTCTCGGTAGACAACCCTAAATTTTAGCCTCAACTGTGGTCGTAAGTCAAGGACTACCTGGGCAGTATGCAGTTTTTAATTTCACTCAATCCAGCCATCTCTGTTTTCCATGGATCAATCTACCTGCTGCAAAGGTAGATTATTATTTTTTTTTTTAATTTGATTTATATGCCGCCCTTCTCCGGAGACTCAGGGCGGCTTACAATGCATTAAGCAATAGCCTTCATACTTTTGTATATATTTATACAAAGTCAGCTTATTGCCCCCACAAACTGGGTCCTCAATTTACCCACCTTAGAAAGGATGGAAGGCTGAGTCGACCTTGAGCCTGGCCAGGATTGAACTCGCAGAAATACAGGCAGCTGGATGCTGCCTTTAGTAGGAGGCATTAGCCCCCTACGCTACTCAGGCTCCTGTAAATAAAGTAAAAGCACACTTTTTAATCTGCAAATTAATTTGCAGATTAAAAAGTGTGCTTTTACTTTATTTACAGATTAAAAGGTGTATTTTCACTTATTTACAGATTAAAATTGTATTTTCACTTACTTACACATTAAAAAGTGTATTTTCAATTTATTTATAGATTTAAAAGTGTATTTTTCCTACTGAACATTCCAATCCTTCGTGTCTGCTCAAAAGGCAACTGGAAAATAACACAATAACCTAAAACAAGTAGAACAAACCAGAACTTTATGCAAGGTCTTATCTTCCCTGCATACTAATTAATATAAATAACTTGAACTTTGCAAACTTCAGCAGCAGATGTGAAAGGCAGGACCAATAAAACCTAAGCAGTTTTCCCAGGGAAGATTAAATAGCCTTTATTGGTGCCACATGTTGGTGTTGCTAATAGATGCAGAAAAATGTATATACATTCTAATGTCAGTTTTATATTTGCATTGCAGACCAATTGGTATACAAAAAAATGCCTGCAGTCGATTTATGCCAATAGAAAGTATCTTCCAGGGGGTGGGGGAAGGGAGGGGAGTTTTTTTAAAAAAACACATTTAGGAACAGAGAAGCAAAATGGTTTTTTTTTTTGCAACTGCATATGCTAGTAATTGTTGTTTTTTCCTTTGAACAGTGGGTCAAGGGGACAAAACCTCTTAAACTAACGGCTAATCTAATCCTATGTCACGTTAACTCAAAAATAACTTCATTGTATCCTGGGAAGTGCTATTTTTCCATTCAGCGTCCTTCGTGGACAAACTTCTTCCTTTTTTTTTTGTCTATAGCAATTTTATTTTATTTTTATTTTTTTAAATTAGATTTATATGCCGCCCTTCTCCAGAGACTCAGGGCGGCTTACAATGCGTTAAGCAATAGCCTTCATACTTTTGTATATTTATACAAAGTCAGCTTATTGCCCCCACAAACTGGGTCCTCAATTGACCTACCTTAGAAAGGATGGAAGGCTGAGTCAACCTTGAATTAATTTATGATATAGCATACCCCACCCCCACCCAAAAAAAAAGCAAAAAGAAGGAGAAATAGGGAAGGGAAAAGTGTGGAGAAGAAGAAGGGGGAAGGCATTGACTTCCGACTCCCTTTGGTACAGTAGAATGAGGTAATAACATCAAACCACATTTTTTTTAGTTTTACCTAGTAGTTTAAACTAGCCGTTTCCGTAACACCGTATCTATCTAATCCAGGGGTCAGCAACCGGTGGCTCTGGAGCCGCATGTGGCTCTTTCATCCCTCTGCTGCAGCTCCCTGTCGCTGGTAGGTAAAAGGAAAAAGGACGCCACACTAGGAGGAGACTATGGTGGGGGGAACGGACTTTTGGTCTGCTCCAGAATTGAATGCGGGCTTCCCGTTAGGACCTTTGGGGCTCTTTGAGTGTTTAAGGTTGCCGACCTCTGATCTAATCAGTAAAACCCAAAATCCAAAGTGGACAAACGTCTAACATCTGAAACAAGGCAAAGTTATTTTCAGGAGCCTAAATAGCGTAGGGGGCTAATGCCTCCTACTAAAGGCAGCAATTAACATCCAGCTGCCTGTAATTCTGTGAGTTCAATCCTAGCCAGGCTCAAGGTCGACTCAGCCTTCCATCCTTTCTAAGGTGGGTAAATTGAGGACCCAGTTTGTAGGGGGCAATAAGCTGACTTTGTATAAATATATACAAAAGTATGAAGGCTATTGCTTAATGCATTGTAAGCTGCCCTGAATCTCCGGAGAAGGGCGGCATATAAATCAAATTTAAAAAAAAAAAAAAGTCTCTACCAGATGGGAGCACTTGAAAAAAAATCACCAGTCTTAAAATAGTCACTCAAATAAAAATGTTTTCTAGAAGCGTATGCGATATTCTCCAACTGTACCCCCATGGAATTCCCACATTAGGTAAGGAAGTTTTTCCCCGCTTGGGTAACCTGAAGATGTGTGGACTTCAACTCCCAGAATTCCTGTTGCCTGGGGATTTCTGGGAGTTGAAGTCCACCCGTCCTCAAGCTGCCAAGGTGGAGAAATACCTCGGAAAAACCTCTCCCCCCAGAAACGGGGGTAAGTCTTATTAGTCCTGAATTGCACTGCATCCCAAATTACTCTTTAACCGCATCTTCCATGCTGCGTGGGTAATTTCATTGGCCTCTTGCATTGCCTGCCAGTTTTGTAAAATCTTCTTTTTAATCCTCTACAACTTTTTCCATACAGAGAACACATATCCATGGAGTAACACAACAGGAAGGGACCTCACACCTAACAACACGCAAGTGGCATTGGGTTAAGCAGCCATGAAAACCTTGGAAAAGATCTTCAAATATTTCGATGTCTCTGTACCTACGAAGATCAGAATTGTGCAAGCAGAAGAACAGAAGTTGGAAGGGACCTTCTGGAGAACTGATAACAGAAATTTTGAGCATTTCGGAGAACCAGTAGTGGAAATTTTGAATAGTTCAGAGAACTGGCAAATGCCACCTCTGGCTGGCTTCAGAGTGGGGTGGGAATGGAGATTTTGCAATATCTATCCTTCCCTCAGAAGTGGGGAGGGAATGGGGATTTTGCAGTATCCTTCCCCTGGAGTGGGGTTGGAATGGAGATCTTGCAGCATCCTTCCCCTCCCACGCTCACCAAGCCACACCATACCCACCAAGCCATGCCCACAGAACCGGTACTAAAAAAAATTGGATTTCACCACTGCTCTATACATTTCAGACAAATGGATGTCCAGCCTTTTCTTAAAAGCCACTAGCAACTGGGCACCTACGTAAGTAAACACACAGGCAGTTACAATTTGTTCCACCAAACCATTTGCGATCCATTGAGAGCCAATTTCAAATAATGGAGCTTCAAATATGATAGATCTTCTTTCTTAGGTTAGTCGTAAACATTTATCTATTCGCAAGAAATGAAAAACGAAGTATGATTTATTTATTTATTTTCGAACAGTGAAATAATTCTCTTGAGGTTAGCCCTCTCAACTCATTTCTTTCAGCAAATTTTCTATTGACAAAACAAACCCGATTGATCCTGTAGAAATTCAGCTGTTTTTCTTAAAATTGACTGGAATTTTATTGATTTCTATATTTTTTTTTCTTAACTTATGAATATTTTATTAGGTCCTTAACTTAGATGTAAGCATTTAAGCAAGCTTTACAGTATTTTATTATTGATATTTTATTTCTGTTTACTCTTGCTTTAAATTTTTTTAATTTATCTTTAAAATTGTAGCTATTTCCTTTTCTTCCACCTATGCGTCTGTTTCACCTTTGTTTCTTGGTTCTTCATTTTCCTTGTATTTTATCATTTTGGTGATGAGGTTGTACTAAGGACTGGTAAACATTTGCAAATTTGACATTTTTAAACAGAAAATGATGAAAGTTTTCTGAGGTTTTTTGTTTTGATTATTCATTGCAGGTAAACTCTAAAGAAAAAGATGGTAATTGAGAAGTTCTTTTGTTTAAAACAAAAGATCCCAATTTATCCATTAGAAGTTCAGAGAGATAATCAATTAAAGGAAAAGAGATTAATTTTTTTATTAATGACTCAGAAGAAAAGGTAGAATAGGAGGTAAGAGAGATTATTTAAAGAAAGCTTACCAAATTTGCAAATGACCCAAAAACGGGGTAAGATTCTTAATGTCCGGCATACATAAAAACCAAAATGATATTGGCAGATTAAAGAAAAGGACTGAAGAATGAGATTTAACTGGGACAAGTATAAGGTTCTTCAGTTAGGAAACAGAAACTTAACACATGGGACATAGGAATATGAAACATTAGTGTGATATGTGGTTGCAAAATGTAGTTTTGGATTACATCAATAAATCACATGTACTCACTGTTCTAGTTTACTCCTCTTACATTAGGCCCTACCTCAATTTTTGGCATCATATAGGTAGTCCTCAATTTACGACCACAATTGAGTCCCAAATTTCTGTTGTTAAGCGAAACATATGTCATAAATGACTTTCATCCCATCTTACGACCTTTCTTGCCACCGTTGTTCAGCGAATCACTGCAATTGATAAGTTAACAACCCGGTTGTTAAGTGAATCTGGCTTCCCCATTGACTTTGCTTGGGGATCGCGTGACCTGTGGGGACATAAGTATGAACCGGTGGCCAAGCTGTCGGAATTTTGATCACACGATCATGGGGATGCTACAAAGGTTGCCACTATGGAAAAAAAGGGTCCTAAGTCACTTTTTTCAGTGCCGTTGTAACTTTGAATGGTCACTAAATGAACTGTTGTTAAGTCGAGGACTACCAGTACTTAGAGAAGGCTTCAAAAAAAGTGGGACCAGTTCATATAATCTCATTGAAGATGATCAGAGGCTAAGAAAATATGTCCTATGAAAAGAGAGAGCAAAGTCCAGTGGTGGGATTCAGCCGGTTCGGGCCAATTCAGGCGAAGCGGTTGTTAAATTGCTGGCTGGCCCCTCCCCTCCCCACCCCTTCCAGGACTCCCCATGTGCCCCGTTTTGGCTCCCAGGTAAGTGCAGGGAGGCCTACTAGGCCCAAAATGGGGCACTGTAGGATGCAGCGTTTCCCCCCCACCCCCATGGACCTTTTGCACCCTGGAGGGATGCAGGGAAGCCTACTAGGCCCAAAACAGGGCACGGCGGGGGGTGCAGTGCAGCCCTACCCCACCCCGCAGCCTGTTTTTGCTCCCAGGGAGGTAGAGGAGGCCGAGTGCCACCTGTCACACCCCCTTCCCAAGCCCACCATGGCCACGCCCACCCAGCCGGTCATTAGGGCAGAGAACCAATTGTTAAATTATTCGAATCCTACCACTGGCAAAGCCCCTGGATTGATTAGCCCTGAGAAGATAAAGGAAGAATGACGGAGTTGGAAAGGAACCTTGGAGGTCTTCTAGTCCTACCCACTGCTCTGGCAGGAAACCCCCTGCCATTCCAGACAAATGGCTGTCCAATTTTTTCTTTTAAACCTCCAGTGATTGGAGCACCCACAACTTTTGGAGGCAAGTCGTTCCGTTGCCATCTATAAACAAAATAGGAAAAACCAGCGGAGAAGGACTCTTTCAATTCTACCCAATTCTTTTATCGTCACAAGCCGAAATTTGTTTTCTCAGTAGATGGGAACACATGTCGAAGAAGAATTGTATGGATATCAAAATCAAAGTACAGAACAAAAAATAAAAAAACCCGTGTCATCAACCGATCATGGGCCAGCTGAAGGTCATTCAATAGTCCTCCATTTATAAATATTCATTTAGTGACCGAAGTTACCAAGGCACTGAAAAAAGTGGCCGTTTTTCACTCTTAGGATCGTGGCAGCATCCCGATGGTCAGGTGATAAAAAAAAATTTCAGACACTTGGCAACCCGTATGGATCTACGACCGTTGCTGTATCCCAGGGTCATGTGGTCGCATTTTGAGACCTTCTGATGACCAAAATCAATGGGGCAGCCAGATTCAGTTTACAAACAGTGTTACTAACTTAACAACTGCAAGCGGTTCCCTTAACAGCTACGGCGAGAAAGGTGGCAAAACTCAGTCTCACTTAGCAACGGGAAATATTGAGCTCCATTGTGGCCGTAAATCGAAGATTATGTGTAGTGCTATCTTCGACTTTGACCAAGATCTGCCAGGAAGGATCCGCTAACCAATTCTGTCCTCTTCTCCATCTCAACTGAAGAGTGCCACATCAACTTCACAACAACTTAAAGAGAGAAGAGTGGCCTACAACTAACACCTTCCACTTAATAGGAAACTAAACGCAAGATAACGCTTTTCCCTACGTCGTAGTTTCCCGTAATGACCTTGCGCGCCCCAGCTTTGTTTATAAGATCATTTCTCCACTTGGCGGAAAGAGCGTAGTAAGTCAGGCTACAGATGCAACTGGCCATGCTACACTCCAGATGCGTAGAACGTAGAATCATAGGGTGGAAGGGATCTTAGAGGTCTTCGAATCCAATCTCCAAGACCTTATTATTATTATTATTTATTAGATTTTTATACCGCCCTTCTCCCGAAGGACTCGGGGCAGTGTACAGCCAAAGTTAAACAGCAAGAATACAAAATTTAAAAACAATTTAAAACACAATTAAATATTTCGGGCTCCCCAATTAAAACCCATAGATTAAAACACCCAATCCAATTTCTTGTAAAGCCTGTTGAAATAGTAGGGTCTTAAGGGCACGGTGAAAGGTACACAGGTCGGGAATCATATGTATCCCCGGGGGAAGTTCATTCCAAAAGATGGGTGCCCCCATGGAGAAGGCTGTCCCCCTGGGGGTCGCCAGTCAACATTGTTTGACTGACGGCACCCTGAGGAGTCCCTCTCTGTGTGAGCATTAAACCAGAGATGTCAAACTCGATTTCATTGAGAACTGCATCAGGGTCGTGTTTGACCTTGGGGGGGAGGGGCAGGGTGGTGTGGCCAGCTCAACATCACTTGTGTTGGGGGTACCTATGGTGGCCCGAGCACTCTGCCAGTGAAAACTGGCTCCCAAGCTCCGTTTTCGGCTGTGATGTCTTCCTGCAACCCTCTGCCAGTGAAAACGGAGCTCGGGAAGACTGCCTGCAGGCCTCACAATCTCCATTTTCAGCTGCGATAGCCTACTGCAACCCTCTCCCAGGCTTCCTTTTTTGTTGGCAGAGGCACTGCGAGCCAGTCCTTTGCGACTGTTTCCAGCACGGCCCACAGGCCAGATCTAAGAACGTCGCGTGTCGGATCCAGCCCCCAGGCCTTGATTTTGACACCCCTGCCTTAAACCATTCCAGTCAAATGGTTGTCCAGTCTATTTTTGTAAACCTCCAGTCATGGAGCACCCATAACACCGGGAGGCCAAAGCCGTCCCACTGATTAATTGTTCTCACTGCCAGGAAATTTCTCCTTAGTTCTAGGAGAGTTCGGATCTCTCTTGAATGATCTTCCACCCCATTATTTCTTGTCCTGTCCTCAGGTGCTTTGGAGAGTTAGGTTGACTCCAGGAGTGGGCTTCAAAAATTTTGGTAAGGGGTTCTCTGCCTGGTTTCTGGGTGGGCATGGCCTAGTCGGCTTCCTGCACCACGGGGGCGGGGGGCATTTTTGCTCTCCCCAGGCTCTGGAGGCTTTTCTTGAGTATCCAGGAGAGCCAAAACAGCCTCCCCAGGCTCCGGAGGCCCTCTGGAGGCTTTCCCAAATTTCCAGTAGGCCCATTTTTCACCCTCCCTGAGCCCCCACATGTGCCCTGCACTTACCTGCATCCAAAACAGGCCGTGTGGGGACTCCTGGGAGGGGAGGGGAGGAGAGGAGCCATCCAGCAATTTAACAACCGCTTCGCCTGAACTGACCCGAACCGGCTGAATCCCACCACTGGACTTTGCTCTCTCTCTTCATAGGACATATTTTCTTAGCCTCTGATTATCTTCAATGAGATTATATGAACCAGTCCCAATTTTTTTGAAGCCTTCTCTCAGTACAGGTAGTCCTCGACTTAACAACTTAACTCCCCTGGGAGGGGAGGGGAGGGGAGGGGAGGGTGGGCAGGGCCAGACAGGAGTGGGATTTGGGGGTTCTCCGAACTGCACAGAATCTTAGTTAGAGCTTCTCCGGAACCCCTGCGAACCCCCGGCAGTCCACCCCTGGTTGACTCCCTCTTCTTTGAGACAGCCCCTCAAGTACTGGAAGATGGTTATTATGTGTGTCCCCCCCCCCCCAAATCCTTCTCTTCAGTAGGCTACTTTGATAGGCGCTGGGAAGCGATGGCTCTGCCAGAGCAACCCTTCCTGAAAAATGAATGCGAACTTGTTTTCTTAGCATATCCTTAGCCTGGGAATTTTGCTTTCACTGTCGGCAGCAATGTTCACACCCCATTCTACTCATATTTCCCTTCGGGCTTTCTTTTATTCAACAGCTTGAACTGGAAGGATGAAAGAAGAGATTTTCCTTGTCACTATTGTTAAACTACTGAGAGCTGGAAGCTCTGCTCGATTTGTCACAAGGCATTCGGGGGGGGGGGGGGGGGAATAAGACACAATCCTGGATGACCTTGTGTCAACCCCAGGATTCGAACCTTTGAATCTTGACTTCCCTCTTCTCTTTATCCATATCTCCTATTGAAGGAGATGCTCCCCTATAAAAATCTTCCCCAAAAGGGATTTCTCCGTGCAACAACGTTGACTGAAAAGAGAAATCAGCCATCGGATCGCCACCCCGGACCTTCAAATTGATATTCCGTTAACGTGATGGAATGGGAGAAATTATTAAACAACAGAAGAGAGTATTTGTAGCTCGGGGTTGAACTGTGCGGTCCTCTTGGTGTGCTATGAACTTGGTAGTCGGATGTTTCATGGCCCAACTACATATCATCATGGGGGGGCGGGGAGGAAGATGAGGAGGAAGAGAAAGAGGAAGACTGCAGGATCCTGAGTGCTTTCTGATCTTGGTTGTTTTCTTGAGACATTTTACAACCCAACTACATAACATCATCAGGAGGAACAGCAGGAGGAGGAACAGGAACAGGAACAGGAAGAGGAGGAGGAGGAGGAGGAGGAGGAGGAGGAGGAGGAGGAGGAGGAGGAGGAGGAGGAGGAGAAGAAGAAGAAGAAGAAGAAGAAGAAGAAGAAGAAGAAGAAGAAGAAGAAGAAGAAGAAGAAGAAGAAGAAGAAGAAGAAGAAGAAGAAGAAGAAGAAGACGACCACCTCTCGTCCCTGCTTTAAAGCTCTTTAATGTTTCTATGGCTGACACATCTTCCATTAGAAGATTTAGGAAACCTCTTACACAAACTCTCTTTGTACAAAAAAAAATGCACAGAACAGAGCCTTAAAAAGCAGCCAGACTTTTAACTGGGATTTGTCCTTGAAAAGAGGGGGGGGGGGGAGAAACAATATTCATTTTCTTCTTCTAAGTGTTTCCAGTACGAGTTCCATCATGGAAATGATTCTAAAAAAAAACATTTCCAAAGAGAAAAAAAAGGATGCTGGACACCATCACAAGCCTTCTTCCAAACAGGTGTCTCTTTTCGTGCCTTTACTTGCTATTCGCTTCCAAAGGACACATTTGTAAGATTCTTTCCGATCTGCTGCTTCCTTTATCTCTTTTCTTTAACTGTTTTTAGGGCTGCTGAAGTTGCAAACAACGGTCACACCCAGTCGAGGGGAAGCAGTAAATATTCAAGTCGGAATTTCAATGGGGCTGCTAACCGAATATTTTTCCTTTTTGGTTTGCAGCATCGAATTGGGACATCCAGATTGAGTCTACAATTTGATGGGATCTTTTTTTTAAAAAAAAATTAAGCACAAGTGATTCGAGGAGGAGGAGGAGGAAGAGGAGGAGGAAGAGAAGAAGGGGAAGAAGAAGGGGGAGAAGGGAGAAGGAGATGGAGATGGAGAAGGGGAAGGAGGAGGAGGAGGAGGAGGAGGAGGAGAAGGAAGAGGAGGAGAAGGAAGAGGAGGAGGAGAAGGGGAAGGGGAAGGAGAAGGGGAAGGGGAAGGGGAAGGAGAAGGGGAAGAAGGGGAAGGGGAAGAAGGAGAAGAAGAAGAAGAAGAAGAAGAAGAAGAAGAAGAAGAAGAAGAAGAAGAAGAAGAAGAAGAAGAAGAAGAAGAAGAAGAAGAAGAAGAAGAAGAAGAAGAAGAAGAAAGAGGAGGAGGAGGAGGAGGAGGAGAAGGGGAAGGGGAAGAAGAAGGGGAAGAAGAAGGGGAAGAAGAAGAAGGGGAAGGGGAAGAAGGAGGAGAAGTAGAAGTAGAAGGGGAAGGGGAAGAAGAAGAAGGAGGAGGAGGAGGGGGAGGAGGAGGAGAAGGAAGAGGAGGAGGAGGAGAAGGGGGAGAAGGAGAAGGGGAAGGGGAAGGGGAAGGAGAAGGGGAAGTAGAAGTAGAAGGGGAAGGGGAAGAAGAAGAAAGAGGAGGAGAAGGAGGAGGAGGAGGAGAAGGAAGAGGAGGAGGAGGAGAAGGGGGAGAAGGAGAAGGGGAAGGGGAAGAAGGGGAAGGGGAAGGGGAAGAAGGAGGAGAAGTAGAAGTAGAAGTAGAAGAAGAAGGGGAAGAAGGGGAAGAAGGGGAAGAAGAAGAAGAAGAAGAAGAAGAAGAAGAAGAAGAAGAAGAAGAAGAAGAAGAAGAAGAAGAAGAAGAAGAAGAAGAAGAAGAAGAAGAAGAAGAAGAAGAAGAAAGGGAAGGGGAAGAAAGGGAAGGGGAAGAAGGGGAAGGAGAAGGGGAAGGGGAAGAAGGGGAAGGACAAGGATAAGGACAGCAGTATTCCAGGATTTGAGAGGCTGCCACAAAGAGGAGGGGGGTCAACTTATTGTCCAAAGCACCTGAAGGCAGGACAAGAAACAATGGATGGAAGCTAACCAAGGAGAGAAGCAACTTGGAATTAAGGAGAAACTTCCTAACAGTGAGGACAATTAACCAGTGGAACAGAAGTTGCCTCCAGAAGTTGTGGATGCTCCATCATTGGAGGTTTTTAAAAAAGAGACTGGATGGCCACTTGTCTGAAACGGTATAGGGTCTCCTGTTTGAGCAGGGAGCTGGACGAGAAGACCTCCAAGGTCCCTTCCAGCTTTATTCTAGAAGGAGAAGGAGAAGGGGACTGAACTTGGAACCTTTCCATGTCATGATACCTGCAATCTTGGTCCATGCAGTGTGGCCCCGATAATACCATTGATTATATGTTACAAGCATCTAAAACGGGCTGCGTGAATGGTTGTACAGTCCAAGATCTAAATGACTCCTGTAGAACAAAAGGTCTTTCGAGATCGCTTCTGAATTCTCCAGTCCTTCCTTAAGAACCCGTAGGAAGTACTTAATTGCATCAGGTTTTTTCCCCACCGTACCTGAACATTTATCCTTCGTTTGTATTCCTCCAACTTACGGCTACTTTCCTCCATCCATAGCCCTGAAGGAGGCAAGATCTAGATCACAAGATGGTTGTACTGAAATGTAACAAGGAAAGGACAGGGACATGGGGGATTCTACCTATAGTTTTTGTAACGATGCCCCTGTGGGATGTATAGAGGGGCTGTGAAAATATCTACAGACCAGAGGTGGGTTTCACCAGGTTTTGACCAGTTTTGGAGAACCGGTAGCGGAAATTTTGAGTAGTTCGGAGAACCAGTAGTAAAAATTCTGACGGGCCCCGCCCCATCTATTCTCTGCCTCCCAAGTCTCAGCTGATTGGGAGGAAATGGGGATTTTGCAGTAACCTTCCCCTGGATTGGGGAGGGAATGGAGATTTTACAGTACTCTTCCCCTGGCACGCCCACCAAGCCATGCCCACCAAGCCATGCCACGGCCACCAAGCCACACCCACAGAACCGGTAGTAAAACATTTTGAAACCCGCCACTGCCTAGTAGGATTTGATAGCTTATTAGTAACCTATGACTATCACTAAGTGTTGCATCTTTTTATTCTTGAAGAATGTATTTTATTCTCCTTATGTACACTGAGAGCATACGCACCAAAGACAAATTCCTTGTGTGTCCAATCACACTTGGTCAAGAAAGAATTCTATCTATCTGTATAAAGGAACTAGAAAAAAAGAGACATTTAGCAAACATTCTTCGGCCCATCTATGATGGAAGGAATGCAAATAAGGATGGAAATCTAGTTTCCTAAGCCTCTACGAGGCTAATCCAACAACCTTTTCAATTAGCTAATTGGCGAGTCTTTATTTTACTCCTGGAGACTTCCCTGAAACAAATGTTCTACTTTTCCACCGGTTGCGAGAAAGATCCCAAAGCTTTTCCAAGGACGAGCCTGCCATCTCTTTGATCCCATCCATCTTCATCTGACGTCATCTTCTTCTTTGCTCCCTTAAGCTCGCCAAGCCTAACTGGGTTTTATTTTTATTTTATTTTTCTAGACCGCATCCCCTTGGAATCCCTTGCCCAAAGTCTATGAGTTTCCTCTTTGACTTCATCGCCCCACACTAAGCGGATCTGGAAGGCATTAAAAATGCTATATAAACATCTGAAGTAAGAATTGGGATTCTGGAAGTGTTCCTTCACTCCGGGATGATACGAGTGAAGTCACTTTGCAGGGTCCATCTCTAGCCACAAAAAGTGGACCTGCAAATGCAGCCCTGAGTTCGGATTTGCCAGTTGTTCAGCCTGGTTCTGGACCGGCCTATCTCAATACAGATAGTCCTCGACTTAATAACAGTTTACTTATGTTCTGACGTGGCTTCCCGAGTCAGTGAAACACACCAGTAGTCCCAAAAACCTGTTTTATTTTAACAGCTGTGAATTCTGTTCATTCCCAGAGGAGTCCCAAATAGTTGTAAGGAGTCTGATAAGGCTGATAATCATCTGATTTATCTCCCTTGACACGCTGCCAAAGACCTAATTGGCAAAGCCACACGGAGTCCAGAACCAAACAGAGCTTCAGACTTTAAACCGCACAGAATTAACAATGTTGCTTCCTGCAAAGGCCCACATACCTTTGCTGCTCTTTTAAGTCTTATGGGAGGGGCCCAGTGGTGGGTTGCCTCTGGTTCGCACCGGGTTTATAGAACCAGTAGTAAAACTGGTGGGAGGCTCCGCCCACCAACCCCGACGTCACCAAAACGCTTCTGCGCATATGAGGTAATAAAGGTAAGTAGAACCCACCCCTGGAGGGGCCAATCATCTCCAAGCTTTGCTCCTGAGTCGTCCCTTTTGTTTTAACTGTTCTTGCCTTCTGGCAGCTCTGCGCATGCGCACACTGGGAATAGGGCTCCTCCTGTTCCTCTGCCTTACTGAGATCTGACTCTAGAGGCTTCGGAGGCAGCACGTACTTCCCAGATGGCCCTTTTTCTACCTCTGAAGCAGAGCCCTCATCCGGGCCTTCCCCAGACTCCAGCACTGGCCCATGTCCCCCCCCCCCAGCCTCCTCACTGTCCGAGTCTGCTGCCAGGCTGCTGGCAGACCAAAACAACTTAATGACCATTCGAAGTTACAAAGCCACCCGAAAAAGTGATTTAAGTTACGACCATTTTTCACACCTACGATCGTTGCAACATCCCCGCGGTCACGTGATTCAAATTCGGCAACCGGTTCCTATTTATGACGGTCACCGTGTCCTGGGTGTTACGTGGGATTCACTTTTATGACCTTATTGCAAGCGAAGTCAAGGGGGAAGGCAGATTCCCTTAACAGCCATGTTACTAACTTAACAATGGGCGTGATTCCCTTAACAACCATGGCAGGAAAAATTGTAAACAACGGGGCCAAATTCTCTTCACAAAAAAAGTTTTGCTCGGCAACAGCGAGCCCCAATCCCCACTGGCTGTAAGTCGAGGACTTCCTGTTGCACTGTTTACAAGTGAAACTGAATCAAATATATTAGGAAAGCGCGAAGCGATTGCCACACTGATCTCTTTCTTGACCTAAATAAACAACAGTCAAGATATTAGACTGACACAGCCTGCTATTTAATCTGGCCTTCTTCCACCCAGTTGCACCAATATTTATTAGTTTTAGGAGGTGATTCAAGTCCTCTGCAATTCATCTTATCTCCCCTCCCTTTCTGTAAGTGAGCCCATTTATAAAAGCAACCCCTTAACGAATGGGCAATTAGCGATATATCTTCCCAGGTTTCGTAGCCTGTGGTCTTGCATCAGTCTTTGAACAGTGTTCAGTTTAATGGCCCACACGCATACCATGCTCTCTACAGCTCCACAGTTTAAGGAGATTAACGGCACCAGTTTCTGGGCTTCCAAAGAGTTACCTTCTCAAAATCATCTGACCCAAGAAATTTAAAAGTGATTTAAAGCCAGAACCTCCAGCCCCATCATTCTCAGCCAGAAAGCCCACTGATAAAATAATAATAGAGTAGGGTAGGGTAGGGTCGAATAGGAATGGGAATGGGAATGGGAATGGGAATGGGAATGGGAATGGGAATGGGAATGGGAATGGGAATGGGAGTAGAGTAGAGTAGAGTAGAGTAGAGTAGAGTAGAGTAGAGTAGAGTAGAGTAGAGTAGAGTAGAGTAGAGTAGAATAGAATAGAATAGAATAGAATAGAATAGAATAGAATAGAATAGAATAGAAGGAGCGGAGCAGAACAGAACAGGGGTAGAGTAGAGTAGAGTAGAGTAGAGTAGAGTAGAGTAGAGTAGAGTAGAGTAGAGTAGAGTAGAGTAGGACAGGACAGGACAGGACAGGACAGGACAGGACAACAGAGTTGGAAGGGACCTTGGAGGTCTTCTAGTCCAACCACTGTCGAACCCCCATGATTGTGTGATCAAAATTCAGACGCTTGGCAACTGGTTCACACTTATGACCGTTGCTGTGTCCCGAGGTGATGCGATCCCCTTTTGTGACCTTTTGACAAGCAAAGTCGATGGGGGAAGCCCGATTCACTTAACAACCGGGTTACTAACTTATCAACCTCAGTGATTCACTTAACAACCGTAGCAAGAAAGGTCGTAAAATGGGGCAAAACCCCCCTTAACAAATGTCTCACTTAACGACAGAAATTTGGAGCTCAATTGTAGTCGTAAGTCGAGGACTACCTGCACTTACAGCTTCCTAGCAGGGACTCTCTGCATTTCTGCTACAGTAACTTCACTTGTTCTGCTTCTGAACATTTAAAATATACAGGTCATCCTCAACTGATCACAAGTCAATGTGGTCATAAGTCAAGGATCCCCAGTAACGACTGAATGGTCCTTTTCAGCTGGAAAGGACCATTCCTTTGGACCTTCACAGCTGGTCCAGTTCTCACATCTGTCCATTGACACTCTGACGGAGGTGACTTCTTTACCCATCGTGAACCCTGGAAGTACTGCATAACCCTGCTTCTAAAGGATGGATTTACACAATGTAGTAAACTTGCAAGCACAACTTCATTAAGGTAAGTTGTTTTGTGGACTGAACATTGTATGCTCTCAAAGAAACCATGTATCATAGTTGCACCCAACATGGCAAAATTCACAATTAGCTTCTTACGACCTGATGACTTTAAAATGACCCAACAGCTTTATTTGACTTCAATCGGTGGATGTTATAATACTTGTGTCTCAGGTCAAATAAAGCTATTGAGTCATTTTTAAGTCATCAGGTCGTAAGAAGCTAATTATATATATTTCTTCCATTCAGTCATGTCTCATTCTTTTGTTGTTAGTTGCGAACTCGTGTCTGACCTATCACGACCCCATGGACAACGTTCCTCCAGGCTTTCCTGTTCTCTACATCCTCTGGAGTCCATTTAAACTCATGCCGACTGCTTCAGGGACTCCATCCAGCCACTTCATTCTCTGCCATCCCCTTCTTCTTTTGCCATCCATCATTCCTAGCATTAGGCTCTTCTCCAGGGAGTCCTTCCTTCTCATTAGGTGGCCAAAATATTTGAGTTTCATCTTCAGGATCTGGCCTTCTAAAGAGCAGTCAGGGTTGATCTCCTCTAGGACTGACCGGTTGGATGGCCTTTCAGTCCAAGGGCCTCGCAGGAGTCTTCTCCAGCACCAGAGTTCAAAGGCCTCCATTCTTTGGCGCTCAGTCTTCCTTATGGTCCAACTTTCACAGAATCCATTGCAACTGGGAACACCATAGCCTTGACTATACGCACTTTTGTTGGCAGGGTGATGTCTCTGTGTTTTATTTTTTTAAGACTGAGAAAAAGAGACTAGCCCAAAGACTGGGTGACCTTGGCCTCAGCAAACTAGAATTCACTGCCTCCTGATTCCTAGCCTGATGCCTGATGGCTTATTAATTATCATACATTCTGCTTGAAAAGACCAATTAGAATACTTAACTTTTCCTACTGTATTACTATAAGGTGCCCTTAGCCATAAAAATGCTAATTCCAAATACAGATAGTCCTCCACTTACAATAGGTCGCAGTGATTCACTTAACAGTGGCGAGAAAGGTCGTTAAATGGGGCAAAACTCACTTAACCCATTTCTCTCTTAGCAACATCAATTCTGGGCTCAATTGTGGTCGTACACCGAGGACCACCTGTTAAGTTAGATAGTGACATAAATTGTGTTCGGTTTTCCATTAATCCAAAGCAGCAGATGAAAGGAAAGGTAAAGATAAAGGTTCCCCTCGCACATATGTCGTTCCCGACTCTAGGGGGCGGTGCTCATCTCCGTTTCAAAGCCGAAGAGCCAGCGCTGTCCGAAGACGTCTCCGTGGTCATGTGGCCGGCATGACTCAACGCCAAAAGCACACGGAACGCTGTTATCTTCCCACCAAAGGTGGTCCCAATTTTTCTACTTGCATTTTTTACGTGCTTTCGAACTGCTAGGTTGGCCCAAGGAAAACTAGACAACTATCTATGGGTCATTGGCCCCACTGGGAAACTCCTCTTACTGTTAATAAGCTTTTATTAACATTCAGTTCGAATCAGTTTACCTGTTCAGGCAGTTCTCAACTTAAAACCATTCATTGAGTGGCCATTTGAAATTACAAGAACACTGAAAAAAGTGACCTAGGACCTTTTTTTCACACTTACGACCGTTGCAGCCTCCCCATGATCGCCTAATCAGAATTCATACCATTTGGCATTTGGTTCCTATTTATGACGGTTGCAGTGTCCTGGGATCGGATGATTCCCCTTTTGCGACCTTCGGACCTGCAAAGTCTAACAGGAAGCCAGATTCATTTAACAACCGTGTTACTAACTTAACAGCCGCAGGGATTCAGTTAACAACGGTGGCAAGAAAGGTCGTAAAAGGGGACAAAGCGCACCTGACAACTGTCTCGCTTAGCGACAGAAATCTTGGGTTCAATTGCGGTTGTAAGCCGAGGACTACCTACGAGCTCAAACCATCATTCCCTGGTCTGCACATTGGAATGAGGAAAAGACTTCTGCTACATAATAATGAATTTGAGGGTGTTGGAAAATTGGGAGCTAAGCTGGAAGGAGGGGTCAAGGGAGGACCTAGCTTAGAATCTTTGCATAGTCACAAGAGGCAGAAGCTTGACTTCCCCCAAGATCCATGAAGCCTTCTCTAGTCATTCCCAGGGAAAAGCAAGCAGCTTGGAGAAGATTCTTGTAACGTAGATTTTATAGAGCAGGGCTGTCAAACTCGATTTCATTGAGGGCCGTATCAGGGTTATGTTTGACCTCAGGGGCCAGGGGGCGTGGCCAGGGTGGGCATGGCCAGCTCAACATCACTCATTAAGGCTCAATTTTCAGCCGCAACAACCTGATGCAGCCATCTGCCCGCGAAAATGGAGTTTGGGGGCACCCCCGTGGGCCCCGTTTTCAGCTACAGTAACCTCCTGCAGCCCTCTACCAATGAAAACAGAGCCCCTGAGCTCCATTTTCGCTGGCAGAGGGCTGCAGGGGGCTGTCACAGCCAAAAACAGAGCCTGAGCTCTGTTTCTGCTGGCAGAGGCACCACAGGCTGGTTCTTCACTGTTTCCAGGATAGCCTCCAGGGCCTTGAGTTTGACACCCTTGGTATAGAGAATAGAGAACCATAAAGTTGCTTGCTTTAGCTATTTGCAAGTGCCTCTAGTTCAATGGTGGGATTCAGCCGGTTCGGTTCAGCAGCGACTGCGGTAGGCCCCGCCCACTTGCCCGGACATGATCCCATCCTATTTAGCCACGTTTTGGAGGCTGTGCGTATGCGCAGAAGGCGCACACATGAGCAAAAAGCATGCACGCAAGGCCGAGCATGCGCAGAAGGTGGTGCGTATGAGCAAAGTGTGATCACACACGCCCGCATTTGCAAACCAGTAGGGAAGATAAGCAAATCCCATCTTTGCTCTGGTTGCTTGCATGGAATAGAAGTGTGCGGTTGTGTCCCATTTCCATCAAAGTTAGACACATTTCCTGACCAACACCCTATCCTAAACCTGAATCTTTCTCAAATGTCGTTAAAGACGTAACCCGTCGTTCTCTGAATTATCCCAGCCAATGCAGGATAAACTTGAACGATTAAGTCCTGCCGTTTGGAAATGATATTTCTAATGATGTAAGACTGCATGATTAAAATACCAAGGCCATTTTCTCATGGACAATTACCGAGCCAGTATCCTGATATTAATAAATGTTTGGTTTAAGTGGGAGGGCAAAGTATTTAGGACTTCAAAGGTTGTAATCAGCACCTGGAATTGCACTGGAAAACAGACTGGCAATCTGTGCTCAAGCCAAACGGACAGAACCTTACTGCACCTGCGTTTCAGATCGACTTCAACCTCCGAAAAGGAGATCTGGCAACAGATGATCCATTACGGCAACCTACACAAAATGCAAGGGAGGGTTGCTGGATTACGATAAAGCCTCATTTCAGACCCAACTGGCCGGAGAGTTCAAAACCAATGCAAATAAATGAAAAGTGGGATTGCTGATGTTCGCGTTTACACACTTTACAAGTTAAGTTGCTTTAGATCCAGTTCCAGGTCTTCTTTGGACTTGATCCGGTTTCGGTTCAAAAGGAAACTGACATCGGCAAAGTTACTATGCCAGAAAACTACAGTTTGTCCTTGATATATGACCACAACTGAACCCAAAATTTTTCTTGCTAAGCGAGACAGTTGTTCAGTGAATTTCACCCCATTTTACGATTTTTCTTGCCACTGTTGTTAAAGCGATTCACTGCAGTTGTTACATCAGTAACAGGGTTGTTAAGTGAATCTTGCTCCCCCGTTGACTTTGCTCATCAGAAAGGGGATCACATGACGCCGGGACACTGCAACCTGTTGTGGTCCGCCAGCAGCCTGTAGAGCTGGCAGCAGAGTCGGAGAGTGAGGAGGCTGGGGTGGTACATGGGCCAGTCGTGGAGTCTGGGGAAGGCTCGAATGAGGGCTCTGCTTCGCAGGCAGAGAAAGGGCCATCTGGGAGATACGTGCTGCCTCCGGAGCCTCCAGAGTCGGACCTCAGTGGATCAGGGGGAGCCTGTTCCCAGTGCGCGCATATGCAGAGCTGCCAGAAGGCAAGAACAGTTAAAATAAAAGGGACGACTCAGGAGTAAGGCTTGGAGATGATTGGCCCCTCTCATAAGGCTTATAAGAGGAGCAAAGGCACCTGGGCCTTTGCAGGAAGCAACGTTGTTAATTCTGTTCAGTTTAAAGCCTGAAGCTCTGTTTGATTCTGGACTCCGTGTGGCTTTGCCAATTAGGTCTTTGGCAGCAAGTCAAGGGAGATAAAGGTGGGTGATTATCAGCCTTATCCCGAAGGACTCTTTACAACTATTTGGGACTCATCTGTGAATGAACAGAATTCACAGCTGTTAAAATAAAACAGGTTTTTGGGACTACTTGGTGTTTTACTGACTCAGGAACTTTAGGTCAGAACACAACCGTCATAAATATGAGTCAATTGCCAAGTATCCGAATGTTGATCACATGACCATGGGGGGGAGGTGCAAGTGTGAAAACCGGTCATGTCATTTTTTTTCAGTGCCATTGTAACTTTGAACGGTCACTAAAGGAACTGTTGTAAGTTTAGGACTATCTGTATATAGTAGTTTATTTTTCCATTTTTGAGAACTATATCTCTGGTCGACAGACTACAATAGGGAGAGGATTCAGCTTCCTCTTCCTGGTAGTTGTAGAAGAAGGAATGGCACAGTAGGGGTGGTGGAGTGAAAAGGGGGAATCAGCCTAGAATCCTTACATAGTCACAAGTGGATTAAATCCAACCCACTTTGAATCTGATGGAGCCTTATCTAACTCCAGGGATGTGGTGGTTCAGTGGATAAGATGCTGAGCTTGTCGATCGAAAGGTTGGCAGTTCAGCGGTTCGAATCCCTAGTGCCACGTAACGGGGTGAGCTCCCATTCCTTGTCCCAGCTTCTGCCAACTTAGCAGTTTGAAAGCTGGTTAAAATATGCAAGTAGAAAAAGAGGGACCACCTTTGATGGGAAGGTAACAGCGTTCCGTGTGCCTTTGGCATTTAGTCATGCCGGCCACATGACCATGGAGACGTCTTCGGACAGCGCTGCCTCTTTGGCTTTGAAACGGAGATGAGCACCGCCCCCTAGAGTCAGGAACAATGAGCACATGTGTGCGAAGGGAACCTTTACCTTTACCTATCTAACTCCAACCTTAGTTGAGAAGATTCCTGTGCCCAAGCTTTAAGGAATAAATAAATTTAGCTGGGCCTTCACAGATGGCCCTATTTTTCACACGTGACAGGTAGGTTCTAAACCAAAGTGCCATCCGATTCCATCCAAAACAAAACTCCGTGTGACCTTGAAATGTCCTGTCCACTCTCGGCATCCGAAGGATACGAATTTTAAAAAAAAGACACAATAAAAACACAATAGAAAAAAGACATATGCTGAATTTAGTTTATAGCAACATAATTAATTGCCTTCTATCTTACAAACCATATCGGCTTACTTTTATCTGTAGATTATTCTTTACACTGCGTTTTGTTGCCCTGTTTCCCCGAAAATAAGATCCAACCAGAAATTAAGACCTAGCATGATTTTTCAGGATGTTTGTAATATAAGCCCTACTTAACTTTTCTTTGTAATATAAGCCTGGCCTAACTTTTCTTCCTCTTTTAACATTTAAATTTTAATCTGTTTTAAATTGTTTGGAGTGTTTTAATCTGCCGGGGCCAAATCTATTTAATTTGATTTTATTTGGGTTTTTAAATTTTGTATACATGTATTTTTATTGTTGGCTGTTCACTGCCCTGAGTCCTTCAGGAGTAGGGCGGTATATAAATCAAATAAACTAAACTAAACCCCAAAAATAAGCCCCAGTTAAGATTGTCAGCAGATGAAGGCATTTAGTACCGTATTTTCCCCAAAATAAGACCTAACCAGAAAATAAACCCTAATGTGCCTTTTGGAGCAAAAATTAATATAAGACCCAGACTTATTTTCAGGGAAACACGATAGTTACACTTCTCACTTCTCTCTATTTCTGACCGAAATAGAGGCAGCTGCATCCCACTGTTTCCCTTCCTCTCATTTCATTCACCCTTCCTTCATATAACAATTTTGTAATTCAATCCTCATTTTTTTTCCCCTCACCGGTTACTCTTTTATATTTTTGTATTCCGCTCCCATTCATTCAGCAGCCGTTTATCCTTGAGCCCGTCTCTTCCCGTTTTTATTGTATGCACTTCTAAACTGAGACATTCCCACCATTCAAATTATTTTTACCCTTCTCCTTAATTCTCGCTCCCATATAACAAAGTAGATAGAACTTACATTTTCCTATTTTTTGCTTCCTTCTTTACTACAGATCGCTCGATACCTTACCACAGGTAGTCCTTGACATACGACCATCATGGACCCTGCCCACAATGGTCATATATCAGCATCAGCATCTTTTAACGACCCGTAACCCCTTGCGGGGTGGAGTCTGGAGCTAGCAGAGTGTTTTAATGGCCGGAGGCCCTTCCTGTCACCAATGCGGAGTTTTGTTCAGCAAATATATTATCATTGTGCCCAGAGCCTCCTGATTGTGAGGCGAGAACACCTCCAGGCCACCACACCACTCCCAATGGTCATATATCATGACGGTCATGAAATGAGTTGGTCAGGTGATCCACAAACTTTTTTGCAATGGTTAAATTAAACCTTGAATCTAGGTTAGAAGCACCCCCCAGGGAGATCCGTCACAATTTTGGTCACTAAACGATTGGTCACAAGTGAAGGACTATCTGTATAGTGTTTGCCTCTCCTAGTATTCCTCAATTCATTTCCCTTCTTTTAACAAACGTGTTAACAACAAACATGTAAAACATGTTATTCCATCTACTTGTTTTAAATTTTTTGCCATGTTTGTTTGTATAACTTGCAACTGTTTATTCCGTTTTCCTGTTAAACACAAGTTCATTAATCCACAAACCAATCGTTTTCAGACCCACTGTTGCATCACACAACCTTTTCAATATTTGCTGCAAATTGCAAAATTCGAGTTCTCAGCCAACATTGCATCATTTGTGTTCAAAAGTACAGGTGCATTCACATCCTCAACTGACACACCTCTAGCATCATTATAAGATTCTTGAGTTGGTTATTCATTCGGGATGAATGAGTGCATCCTTGAACAAATAAGAGAGCCGGTTTGGTGGAGATAAGGTGCTGGCCTAGAAAACCAGCAGACGATGAGTTCTAATCCCAATTTATGCATGAAAGCCAAGTGGGTGACTTTGGGACAGTCCCTTTCTCTCAATCCAACCTGCCTCACAGGGTTGTTGTTGTGGGAAAAATAGGAGGCGGGATGATTAAATATGTTCACCAACCTTAAGTTACTTATAAAATAATAAAGATTGGATTAAAATCTAATAAATAAATAAAAATCAGGAGAATTGCATATTCTTTTCTTACTCCCTTCTCTATTCTGAGCTAAAGCTTCGCTAAGCACTTCATTAATTCTCACAGCAGGTTGCTACCATCATAAGTAATTCACTGGTGAAATGGACAGCCATATAAATTTGATGTATAAATTTCAATTACATTTAGCAATCCCTTTTCAACACCGTGCTTGTAGAAAGCATTCCATAACTCAAACCCATCTACTTTATCAAAAGCTTTCTCTGGATCCACAAAGATAATATACTTTCATACATATAAATGACCTGCAGAAGAGAAAGTATCCTGTTTATACACCTCTACCCAGCTAGAATAGAATAGAATAGAATAGAATAGAATAGAATAGAATAGAATAGAATAGAGGAGGAGGGAAGGGAAGGGAAGGGAAGGGAAGGGAAGGGAAGGGAAGGGAAGGGAAGGGAAGGGAAGGGAAGGGAAGGGAAGAGAAGAGAAGAGAAGAGAAGAGAAGAGAAGAGAAGAGAAGAGAAGAGAAGAGAAGAGAAGAGAAGAGAAGAGAAGAGAAGAGAAGAAACAGAGTTGGAAGGGACCTTGGAGGTCTTCTAGTCCAACCCCCTGCTTAGGCAGGAAACCCTACACCACTTCAGACAAATGATTATCCAATCTCTTCTTGAAAACTTCCAGTGTTGGAGCATTTACAACTTCTGGTGGCAAGTTGTTCCACTGGTTAATTGTTCTAACTGTCAGGAAACTTCTCCTTAGTTCTAAGTTGCTTCTCTCCATTTCTCAGATTTTGGTCACTGACTCTACCTGTACTCTTTCAGTCAAAGCTTTTTTCAAACACTTTGCCCAAACACACTCAACACATGAATCCCTCTTCAGTGTATTGCATTTACTCTCACTATCGGTCCATTTATTAAATGAACAATAATGGTGTTCCAATCGTTATACAGGAGTTATTTTTGTTAGTCATATTACCAGAGAAATATGATTAAGGGAATGTATATTTAATATTACATGTTTTTACTGCAGCAAGAACTGTACTTGCGCAACACTGGAAAAATTAGGAGACACCCACAGAAGAAGAAATAATTTAAAAAGATATTAGACTGTTCAGAAATGGATAGACTAACACTGAAGAGAAAAGAAAAAGAGGACACAGAATATTTTCGAACTTGGGATCTGTTTCATCAATGGTTGGACAATAGAGGTAGAAATCAGAAGTTTAATCTAGTCATGTAAACAAATTGACTCAGACAGTACGCTGTTCACTAAGCACTTATTGTATACAAAGAGAAAATATATATTTTTTTTTAAAAAACCAGAAGTTCTCACTGATTAGATTACGTGTTCTTTCCGCATTCGGGGTATTTTCATTGTCACTCTTTAGGATTTGGATATGCCCTCTTTCTTTCCATCCCTGTTATTCCCTTTGTTCTCCATGGAAAAGAAATCCTACTGGTTGTAAGTCGTGGACTTACAAATGAATGAATAGCTGACCTACCTTTCTTCACTATCCTCCATCCCACATCGTCCATGGATGCAGTCTTTAGACACACAATAAACAAGCTGCAAACAGGGAGTCCTCGACTTACGACAATTGAGCCCAAAATTTCCACTGCTAGATGAGCCAGTTGTTATCTGAATTTTTGCCCCATCATATAACTGTTTTTGCCCCAATCAGCAAGATGCAAAAAAATTAAGACTTCTGCATAAAACTTTGCAGTAAAATAGAGAGGGCGGGGGATAGGTTACTTGTCTTGAAGGACTCTCATTTCTGCCGTATTTTGAACAAGCACAACCAAAATCCAGATTTACTCCAACAGGCTTACTCTATTCTGCATAAAGTTCACTAATCTAGACACGACGTTACAAGTAAATGACGCGGGTATGTTTTTCCAGCAAACTGATACTCACTCAAGATTGCTGATAAGAAAGGCCAAGATAAATAAATCACTGAATCATGATCATACTTTTGCACGGGTAGTCCTCAATTTGTAACAGCTCGGCTTAGTGACCATTCGAAGCAGAGGTGGGTGTCGCATAAATTTACCACCCGTTCACCACGCACTGAAAATGTGAGCGTGCGTGCCTCCCACGCATGCACACAGCCTCCCACGCATACGCTTTGCTCTCGTGCGCAGTTTGCATGCATGCGCGCAGCTTAGAAATTCTGGCTAAATAGGACGGCATAGCGCCAGGGCGGTTAGGCAGGCCCACCCACAAGTCGCCACTACCGGTTCGCTCGGCTGAATAGCACCACTGATTCAAAGTTACAACAGCACTGGGAAAAAGTGACTTATGACCATGTTTCACACTTGCAACCCCTGCAGGATATCCCCACGGTCACGTGATCAAAAATTCGGATGCTTGGCAGCTGAGTCATATTTATGACGGCTGCAGTGTCCCGGGGTCATCGTGTGCAACCTTCTGGCTAGCAAAATCGATGGGGAAGCCAAATTCACTTAACAGCTTCACCTCTTACAGTGATTCACTTGACAACCGTGGCAAGAAGAAAGGTCATACAAGGAGAGAAAGCTCACTTAAGCAATGTTTTACTTAGCAACTAAAATTCTGGGCTCAGTTGTGGTCCTATTTATTTATTCATTCATTCATTCATTCATTCAATTTAGGAGCCTGCTGGAGCAGTGGACTAAAACGCTGTTAAATAACACTTAGCTGCCAGCTGTCTGCAATTACTGCAAGTTCGAATCTCACCAGGCTCAAGGTTGACTCAGCCTTCCGTCCTTCCTAGGTAGGTAAAATGAGGACCCGGATTGTGGGGGCAATAAGCTGACTTTGTATAAAAAAGAACAACGCTTAGGGGAGGCCAAAAGCCCTAGTAAGCAGGTATATACAAAAGTACGAAGGCTATTGCTTAACGCATTGTAAGCCGTCCTGAGTCTCCGGAGAAGGGCGGCATATAAATCGAACCAATAAATAAAATAAATAAATTTATATGCCGCCCTTCTCCGAAGACCCAGGGCGGCTCACAATACACTCAAAAAATCACTAGAAAAACACTTAAACATTAAAGACATTAAAGACATTAAAACTCATTCACACCATTCATGGCCGGATCTTGTCAGGTCGCAAAGCGAGATCATTGGCCCCAGGCCTGCCGGAAAAGCCAGCTCTTCACTGCTTTTCGGAAGGCCAATAGGGTAGGGATGATCCGGACCTCAGGAGGTAACTGGTTCCAGAGAGCTGGGGCAGCCACAGAGAAGGCCCACCCCCGCAGGCCCGCCAGCCGGCATTGTTTAGCTGACGGGACCCGGAGGAGACCTAAGTCAAGGGCTACCTGTATTATTTGCAGGTGGGTCCAATAAGAAGGAAAAGGAAGTTGTAGAATTGTGTTTCTTCGACATCTTTGAGGTTGACTGTTCAAAGGGTCCACAAGAAATGATGTCAGCCTGTCTGAGCCACAATTCAAAGCCCCCGCCCCTTGTTCCTCTTTTCCCCCGTTGTCCAAGTTGCAACAGAATATGAAGAAACTCAGAAACCACCAAATACGAGTGTTTCCTATCCATAACCATGATGTCAACCACTTCCATTTTCCATGTTGGTTTTCTAATGCCAGCTTATCCACCTATTGAAACCTGGTTCCCTGAAAGTGCCGATTGGTTCGCTTGAAATAATTACAGTAGTGGCCAAAATTGTGGAAACCTTTTGGGAAAAGTGTATTTTTGATGTTTGACGGCTAATAACACTACTTTTTTTGTTTTGTTTTGTTTTGTTTTGGAGTTTCAAGATAATCCTATTCCACTGCTGGAATGGCCTGGGAATAGTCCAGACCTTAACCCAATGGAAAATCTATGGATTTTCTGACTAAAGTCAGAGTGGGTTCTACTTATCTTTACTACTGGTTGGCCTCGCGCCCTTGTGCTGTTTTGTGCATGCACAGATCACCTATGATGATGTCCGGGTCAGTGGGAGGAGCCTCCCGCCGGTTTTACTACCAGTTCTTGCAAACTGGTCCGAACCGGGGACAACCCACCACTGGTCTGAAGTGACCCAGCAATAAACCCATTAAATGACGCCATTATTCAATCTTGGTTTCACATGATAATAGCTGCAGAACTCAAAGATGTGCTTCACTCCATGGGAAGACATTGTAAGGCCGTCATTCATGCTAAAGGTTACCCAACTAAGTATTAACTGACATGGTGATAATTTTTGTATATCTCGTTTTGTCTACGTCTTTCACTTTTCTTCTTTATCCTGTAACTGCTATTCTAATAGCAAATCCTTCATAAAAGTCATTGCATTAACATTCTTGATTAAATTATCTTTCCATTGATATATAATTTTATGGTACTACTCAAAAAAAAAAAAACAACCTGGTGTTATGAGCTAGTTTTAGAAAATACACTTTTCCCAAAAGGTTTCCACTATTTTGGCCACTACTGTAGATGGAGGAGACTTCAGTCTTAAAGAAAAATAAACAGCAAATTACTCAACCACCCTACCCTTCTGCAAACTACCACAATTGTTTGCAAAGGGTTTGCAAATAAGTTCTTTGAGGATAGGACACGTTTGCTCCAGCAGATTTTTAGCAACTTCCTGGGCAGTGCAGAAAGTTCATCCAAAGAACTTTGAATGGTCTTTCTATGAAAGTTGAGGGAACTTTAACAAGGTCTTAGTTTGGCCGATACTACTGTATTTTTCAGAGTATAAAACGCACCTTTTTCCCCCAAAAAAGAGGGTGAAAATTTGGGTGCGTCTTATACTCCGAATGTAGCCCCACCCCCAACCTCTCAAACAGAGGTTTCAGAGGCTGAAAAAATGGAGCTTCAGAAAAAAAGCCTCTGAAAGGGAGCTTCAGAAAAAAAACCTCTGAAACGGCAGAAAAAAAACCTCTGAAACGGCAGGAGAAAAAGCCTCTGAAACAGAGGTTTCAGAGGCTGGGGAAAAAAAGCAAGGCACAGAGTTCATAACCAAAGAACCTGTTGCTAAAATTCACCTCTGGGAACAGCTGATTGGGGGTATTCTGGGAGCCTGATCCACCCACCAATCAGCTTTTTTCTTATTTTTATCCCTAAAAACTAAGGTGCGTCTTATAGTCCGAAAAATACGGTATTTCCAATCAATGGGAATCACAATACTAAGATGGGCCTCTGTGGGCATCTTAAGAATACCAGAATTGGAAGGGACCTTGAAGGACTTCTAATCCAACCAGGAAACTCTATACCCGTGATGGCGAACCTATGGCACGGGTGCCAGTGGTGGTACATGGAGCCATATTGGTGGGCACACGAGCTCAGCTCCGACACACATGCGTGCGCCAGCCAGTTGATTTTCAGGCCTTCTGGGCCCACCAGAAGTCAGGAAATACACCGTTTCCGGCCTCCGGAGGGCCTCTGGGGGATGGGGAAGGCTGTTTTTGCCCTCCCCAGGCTCCTAGAAAGGCTCTGGAGCCTGGGGAGAGCAAAAAATGGGCCTACTGAGCCCACTGTGCCATTGCATGCCAAATGCATGGGGAGCATGGGGGGGCATAAAATTATGGATGTGGGCACACATGTAGGTGACCTCCTCCGTGCTCCCCCCACTTTTGGCACATGATAGCAAAAAGGTTAGCCATCACTGCCCTATACCACTTCAGACAAACTCTTGTCCAATCTCTTCTTAAAATGTCCAATATTAGCGCACCCACAATTTCTGGAAGCAAGCCGCTACACGGAATAATTGATCTAACAGACAGGAAATTTCTCCTTACTTCTAGGTTGGTTGTCTCTCTCGAATCTTTTAGAGGGGAAAAAAAAAATGAGCAGATTCCAGGCTTACAAAACGGATTACTGTGTTTCCCCCAAAATATATATTTTATTCATTTTTGCTCCAAAAACCAGTTTTGGAAACTTCACAGATGCATTATGGCTAATTTTCCAGTTAGGTCTTATTTTGGGGGAAATATAGTACTAAACGCCTCCGTCTGGTTGACAATCCTTAACTGGGGTTTATTTTTAGGGTAGGGCTTATATTAGGAGCATCCTGAAAAATCATGCTAGGGTTTATTTTCCAGTTGGGTCTTATTTTCGGGGAAACGGGGTATTTTCTCAGTCAACCTGAGACGTTACAATCCAGGATGCAAAGAAGGGGGTATCGGATAAAAGAACGGGACATGCTGAGCACAAAATGGGGGTGGCTTCCTTGCAATCACAGAATTGTGCTCAACAGTATTTGCGACTTTAAAAAAAATCTACACCTGGTTTTCCACCCACAACTTTCTTTGATTCGGCTGCCTAAAGGTATTTCCCCCGAAGTCAAAAAATATGAGCAGCCGGTGTACAAAAATTAATCATCTGATAATTCTACCAGTCGGCAAGGCAACGTTGGTTGGCCAATATTTGCAAAAGCCAACATGTCTTCTTAAGAGAGTCTTGCCAAGCATGAGGTAAGAAGAAGCTTAGAGAGAGAAGCAACAGTTTAGGTCTTCCTCGCCCTGGGGTCTCTAACCTTGGCAACTTTAAGACTTGTGGACTTCAACTCCCAGAATTCCTCAGCCAGCTTAGCTGGCTGAGGAATTCTGGGAGTTGAAATCCACTAGTCTTAAAGTTGCCAAGGTTGGAGACCCCTGGGACAGCCTGTTCTTCTAGGCCAGAGTTTCCAAACTTGGACTGGACTTCAACTCCCAGCATTTCTCAGCCAGCCAGCAATAACAGAATACGGGACCCCAAATGACACCCCAAAAACCGCCAAGTTGCCTGGCTCGCATTTAAGCCTAACTCTCATCCTGCTAATTGACTCCGTTTGGCTTATCACAAATCAAACTGCAGTTCACACCACAGGTACACTGCAGCAGCTCCATTAAAAACTCAGCAATGGGATTCCCACCACCACCACCACCACTAGAGCATATCAAGCCCAGTTTTAACCATGTTTGGTGGGGGGGGGGGGTTGCTACTCGGAAGGTTGTGCAAAGCAACTCCATTTTGCTAGTGTTTCTGCCAACGCCGAAAATTATTATTTACTATTTTATTAGCTTTGCAAGGCTGCCAGAGTCCTAATTGAGTAGCTTGCATCTGAAAGGAAGGAAGGAAGGAAGGAAGGAAGGAAGGAAGGAAGGAAGGAGGGAGGGAGGGAGGGAGGGAGGGAGGGAGGGAGGAAGGATAGAAAGAAAGAAAGAAAGAAAGAGAGAGAGAGAGAGAGGGAGGGAGGGAGGGAGGGAAGGAAGGAAGGAAGGAAGGAAGGAAGGAGTAAAAAAGGAAAGGATGTGTAAAATGGTTAATTTAGCAATACAGTGTATGAAATCCAACTGTTGTGTGAATTCAGTCATGATTTGCAAACCACCATTGGGTAACTTTGTGTGATGCAGGCTCCTATGAGGGGTCAAATGTACCATGGGGAGAACAAGCCAGAGTTCAAGTTAACAAGGAAACCAAAATGTTCCTATGCCCTTTGGCAGGACACCTACAATGATGCCCACTTCTCCAAGTATGGATGTAAGCAGATAACCCAAAACTTTATCCAGGTTCGCAAAAGGAAATTCCCTTCCAACACTTGTGGGACCTAGCAGCTGTCCCTCAAACCATCTCCCTAAATATGCACCTAAGTAGATGAACCAGGACCATCTCAGGTTCTCTACAGGGGAGTCCCTTCCAACATTTGAGGGATCTAGCAACTGTCCCACAAACCACCTCCTCAAACATGGGTGTAAGAAGATGACCCAAGATTACTTCCAAGCTCTTAACAGAAGAACCCTTTCCAACATCTGTGGAACGTAGCAACTTTCCATCAAACACCTTCTCAAACAGGTGTATAAGTAGATGAATTAGGACTGTACCTGGGCTCCCAACTGGAATGTCCCTTCTAACATCTGTGGACCTAACAACTAGCCATCAAACCAACCTGGGACATTTTGCAGCCCCAAATCAGGAACCAGCCATGCACATCTGCGCAGTTCCTCACTAGGAAGCCACCTGAACTCTGGACAGCTGGATCCCATGCCAAGATGCCAACTTCCCCTACTCTTAAGCGCACAGACCAACTTTGAGGGATACTCAGTCCTCGACGTTCAGGGCTGTCACTAAATGGGCAACATTTGGTGCCAGAGGCTGCAGTCTCACATCAAAGGGTAGGACCGGTCCATCTGCTTAGCCTAACCATGATTTTCATACTGATATGAGGGTTAATATCATTGCCCAGAGGATCATTGATTGCTCTCCCCACTCTTTGGAAGAGCTTTATAGCTCCTGCTGCCTTAAGAAAGTTCAAAACATTCTTAAAGATCCATCTCATCCTGGGCACCCTTTTTTTTTTTGAACTATTACCATCTGGCAGCCGGTACAGGACAATAGAAACAAGGACAAATAGGCTGAAAAAAAACAGCTTCTATCCCAGAGCAGTAACTGTATTGAATTCTACTGTATAGTGCAATATTAATGCAATATCAGGGGTTTTCAATTCAATTTGCATAGAATGTGAAGGATGTGTGTTTTTGTTTTATTTTTTATAGTTTTCTTATGCATAATGTACACCGAAGATGGCATTTAATTTTGTTGTACAAGGTGCAATGATAATAAAGTACTACTACTACTACTACTACTACTACTACTACTACTACTATATGATGGAGGACCAGAAAGCAATGGCTTTGCTCCCAGCCAGAAAGAGGAAAGCATTACGGGTAGTCCTCGACATACGACAAATGAGCCCGACATTTTCGTCATTAAGTGAGACCTCGGCTAAGTGACCTTTGCCCCATTCTACAACCTCTCTTGCCACCGTGGTTAAGAGGATCACTGCCGTTTGTTGGTGAGTAAGCCAACGGTCGCTAAGTGAATCGGGTTTCCCCCTGTCGGCTTTGCTTGTCGGAAGGGGAATCACGTGACCCGGGGATACAGCAATGGTCGCAAATATGAACCTGTCAGAATTTTGAACTCATGACCATGGAGGACACTGCAAAGTTTGTAATACCTAGTCAAGCCTAAATAGGTGGCTCAGTGGCTAAGACACTGAGCTTGCCAATCAAAAAGGTCGGCCGTTCGGCGGTTTGAATCCCTGGTACAGGTCTCCTGCATGAGCAGGGGTTGGACTAGATGACCTCCGAGGTCCCTTCCAGCTCTGTTACTATTACATTACACTGAATAAATGTTTAATATGTACACAGTAATCCACCTTCCAATTGACAGTGCCGGGCACTTGAGTGTTGTGGTGACTTTGAGCGGTCATTAAACGGGCCGTCGTAAATCAAAAAGACCACCTGCAATCAACCGTCCCCAGATTAAACCAGTCTGCAGGTTGAGCCTCCTTTTCTGTTTTTCCTCTCCTCCCTTCCCCTTTTTTTTTCTTTTTCTCTCCTCTTTTTCCTTTTTTCCTCTCTTGCCTGTACAGAAAGAGACTACTCTGGGTTTACTCGGTGTGTGTGTGTGTTTGTCACCCGTTAACCACATCCTGACTCTATTAAAGTTCCTGGCGTTGAACAAACAATGTAACTGTCGCGTGCAGCAGCCTGACGATAATTGGATTAACTTAAACGGATCGGGGCTAGAATAGAGAGAGAGAGAGAGAGAGAGAGAGAGAGACAGTGGCCGCCTCAGACAGGCGGGGGATGTTCATGTCACCCTGGAAATACCCTGAAAAACGATCTGGTGGGGGGGATCCGCTCTCTCGCGCGCCCGCTCTCCTTGAAGCAGGGACACCGGAGGGGAAGAGGGGTGCTGGGGAGGGAAGCAAAACAAAGGAAAAATAAAAATTATTTTCCCAAAACGGAAGTCGAGGTTTGGCGCCTCTCTGCGAAGAGAAGAACGCTAAAGACGTTGGCCGCCTCACAAGGGAACCAGCATCAACCGGAGACCGTCGTTCGAGTGCTTGGGTGCCTTTGGTGTGGCTCCTGGGTTTGGAGGGGGAAGCGTTAGACAGGCCCCGGCATGTGTGTACACACACACACACACACACAAATACATAGACTCACACACACAAAACAACTTGTGGGCAGCGGGAGTTCAGACAACTGTCAGAAGCTGCAGCTGCCATGGCTGGTTGAAAAAATATCGGCAGGTCTGCAGAGTTTCAAAACAAGGCCCGAATCATCGCAGTCCTCGACTTACAACAATGGTTTGTTTAGTGACCATTTGAAGTTACAACGGCACGGGGGGGAAAAAAGTGACTTAGGACCGCGTCACACACTTAGCACCATTTCAGGACCTCCCCTGGGGTCCCGTGAGTCAAAATTCAGACACTCGGCAAATGATTCGTATTTATGACAGCTGCAGCGTCCCGGGGAGGGGGGTGATCACATGATCTCCTTTGGAGTCAAGGGGAGGAGCCCGATTCACTTAACAACCGTGTTATTCACTTAGCCCACTACAGCGATCCGTTGAACGATGGCGGCAAGAAAGGTCGTGCGACAAAACGGCGTTAACGAATGTCTCCTTTAGCAATAGAAACTTGGGAGGGGGTTCCGTGGTGGTCATAAGTCAAGGACTACCTGCCTTGCAAACCGAGATCTAGCAGTCAAATCTGTTTCTGAGCAAGGATGCTAATTCTCAGCTAAGAGGTCTCCATGCAGATGGTTCTACACCGGGGAGGAAGAGAGGGAGGGACGGAGGGAAGGTTATTTACTTAAAGCAATGGCCTCCAAAAATGGTTAGAAATACTTCCTCGCACAACAGACTCACTTTGGGTCACTGCCTTTGTAAAATATCCTCATGCAAATCGCAAACTATTTGGGAGAGCAGCCCAGATCAGCCAGTCTAAACAGTTTCCTTTTTTCTATTTAACGTCTCCCGGACTCATTCACTCACTCACTCACTCACTCACTCACTCTCTCCATCTCTCCCACCCTCCCTCCCTCTCCCTCTCTCTTGCTGTCTCTCCCCTCCCTCTCTTTTCACCTATCTCCCCCTCTCCCCCTTCCTCCTCTCTCTATCTCTATATGAATCGCTCCCTCTTTCCCCCTCTCTCCTCTCCCTCCCTCTCTGCCTTCCTCCCCCTCCTCTCTGCCTTCCTCCCCCTCTCCCCCTTCTTCCTCTCTCTCCCTCCTCACTCTTCTTCTCCCTCTCTCCTTTCCTCCCTCCCTCCTTCTCTCCTTCTCTCCCTCCCTCCCTTTCCTTCTTTCTCTCCTTCCCTCACTCTCCCCCTCCTTCCCTCCCTCCCTCTCTGCCTTCCTTCCCCCTCCCACTCCATCCTCTCTCCCTCCTCTCTCTCTCTCTCTATCTTGCTCCTTCTCTTTACCCCTCTCTCCCTCTCCCCCTCCCTCTCCCCTTCCCTCCCTTCTCTCCCTCCATCTCTCTCCTTCTCCCCTTCCTTCCTTTCCTCCCTCTCTCCCTCTCTCCCCCCTTCCTTCCCTCCTTCCCTGCCTTCCTCCCCCTCTCCCTTCCCTCCTCTCTCTATCTTGCTACCTTCTCTTTCCCACTCTCTGTCCCTCTCCCCCTCCCTCTCTCCTTCCCTCCCTTTCTGTCTTTCCCTCCATCTTTCCCCCCTCCCTCTCTGCCTTCCTCCCCACTCTCTCTCTCTCTCTCTCATACACACAGGGAGACCCCAGACCTTGAAAAGGCCAGATTAAAAAATGAACTGATCCCAGGGAGTGTGAGAAAGATTGGAGGGAAGTTCTCTTTGAAGGAAAAGCCATTCTCTCTCCATTTCCCCCCCCCCCCCCACACCCCTTTGCTAAGGGGAAGTTACTAAACACATTCAGGTTTTTGTGGTTCCCCCTTCCCCCATGACACCACACATCCGTATACAAAAGCCTCCGTACACCCCTGGGATCCACTCTCCAGAAACAGGTGAGTGAGCAACAGGTTGTCTCAAAGACAGAAACCCGGAGGGGGAGGGGAGAGAGATAAACGTATCAAACAGGCCGGGGGAATGGAGTTATTACAAAGAGAACACAAGGCGGAAGTCGGTTGAGGGTGGAATCTACTTTCACTTTTATAAAGGATTCTATCATCAGCGGGATTATAAAAATATAAATTTAAAAAAAAAAAAGAACAGAGAAAGGATGAGTGATGTGGATTTAAATATCAGCCGTGCCAATTTTGGTTACAACATTAACAGGGTGGATAGATAGAGATAGACAGATAAAGAGGCAGGAGATAGAGGGAGAGAGGGGGAGAGGGAGAGAGAGAGAGAAAGAGAGAGAGAGAGAAGGAAGGAGAGAGATAAAGAGATAAAGAGATAAAATACAATAGCTAGGTGGTTGTTAGACAGCTAGAGGTAGAGATGGAGGGAGGGTAGAGAGAAAAAGAGAGAGAAAGAAAACGAGGGAAAAAAAAGAAAAAGAAAAAAGAGAAAGAAAGAGAAAAAGAGAGATTTTTGCAAGTGGATTTCCACATAAACTATGGTTTAATGGACAATCTAACTGCTACGGTTCCTACAACAAGCATAATAATGTAATCACAACAAACAAGGCTAAAAATGGAGTTGGCTAGTTACAGCTGGTTGCAAATAGATGGAGAGATAATAGATTAGCAATCTCCTCTAGGATTGCTAATTCTCCAAAAAAAAAAAAAAAAACCAAATAAACCATCATGGCCTGCCGCTTGTACCCTGGCCATCATCAACCTCTAGTAGACATTGACACAACAGAGATGCAAGCCGGATACACCGACTCACCTACGAGGGAACAACTTCCGAAGCAGAGTAAACGAACAGACATCTCTATGGGTTCAGTGAAAAAGTTTGTGTGTTAGATAGTCCTACCATGAGTTTAATTGGATAAATGGCCTACATATTAATATATAGTCCTCAATTTATAACAGTCCGTGTTTGAGGTTACAACAGCATTGAAAAAAAGTGACTTATGACCGTTTTTTCACACTTACGACCATTGCAGCATTCCCCCATGGTCACATGATCAAGATTCAAAAGCTTGGCAACTGACATGTACTTATGACAGTTGCCATGGTGATCCCTTTTTGCGACCTTCCAGATGAGCAAAATCAGTGAGGGAGCCAGATTTAATTAACAGCCATGTTACTAACTTAATAACTGCAGTGATTCACTTATCAACGGTGGCAAGAGAAGTCGTAAAATGGGGCAAAATTCACTTAACTGTATCTTGTCTTTTTATGTACACCGAGAGCAAATGCACCAAAGACAAATTCCTTGTGTGTCCAATCACACTTGGCCAATAAAGAATTCTGTTCTGTTCTATTAACAACTGTCTCGCTTAGCAACAAAATTTTGGGGCTCAATTATGGTCATAAATCGAGGACTACCTGTATGGAACACTCATTTTACCTTATGAACTAACTTATATTTTAAAATGTAACTTGTAACCTAATATATGACTTCTTGAGGTTTTGTTTACATCCTACAAAACTGATCACCGCGCTTCGTTTTACACATATCCTACCTGATTTTTTTTTCATAAATTTTTCGTGCTGCTATTCATGTATTTCCAACCAAACGCTCAATAAATGAACGTATTTTATTTCTATGCAAAGCAAAATATACATCTATCACTGCCTACTTAAAAAGAGGGTGACAATATTACATGGATGTGATATTTGCATATTAACTTCTAACACGGCCCATCGATTCTGAATGTGTTTCCTTCCCCCTCCGGTTCATTTCAAGGCTATCCAGGCCTGAAGAGGGTGATTAAACTTAAATCTGTTTTAACTTTCTGTTCCCATCCTCCCACAGGACAAAATTAAATGCAAATTTGCTGCAGTGATTAAGGTGCCGGCCTAAAAACCAGGAGCCGGTGAGTTCTAGTCCCGCCTTAGACATGAAAGCCAGCTGGGTGAGTTTAGGCTAATGACCAGGAGATTATGAGTTCTAGTCCTGCCTTAAGGCATGAAAGCCAGCTCAGTGACTTTGGGCCGATCACCAGGAGAAGGTGAGTTCTAGTTCCGTGTTAGGTATAAAAGCTGGTTGGGTGAGTTTGAGCCAATCACCAGGGAACAGTGAATTCTAGTTCCATGTTAGGTATGAAAGCCAGCTAGGTGACTTTGGCCCAATCACCAGGAGACAGTGAATTCTAGTTCCATGCTAGGTATGAAAGCTGGCTGGGTGAGTTTGGGCCAATCACCAGGTGACAGTGAGTTCTAGTTCTGTGCTAGGTATGAAAGCTGGTTGGGTGAGTTTGGCCCAATCACCAGGAGACACTGAATTCTAGTTCCGCCTTAGGCATGAAAGCTGGCTGGGTGAGTTTGGGCCAATCACCAGGGGACAGTGAATTCTAGTTCCGCCTTAGGCATGAAAGCTGGCTGGGTGAGTTTGGGCCAATCACCAGGGGACAGTGAATTCTAGTTCCGCCTTAGGCATGAAAGCTGGCTGGGTGAGTTTGGGCCAATCACCAGGGGACAGTGAATTCTAGTTCCATGTTAGGTATGAAAGCCGGCTAGGTGACTTTGGCCCAATCACCAGGAGACAGTGAGTTCTAGTTCCACCTTAGGCATGAAAGCCAGCCAGGTGACTTTGAACCTGAACGTAGGACCCTATCTGGACCCCATTCTAAAGTCAAAACCCCTTTATTCAATATTTTTGCTTGGCTTTGGCTATATTAGGGCTAGAAATCCATCCGCAAAGAGTTTATTTGCCTTTTATAAGAGCACCTAGACAAAAATCGAGTCGCCTTTCAAACTGAATCTTATTCTGTTTTCCAAGTCTTTTTTCAGAGGCATCCTATTTCCTGCAAAGCGAAGAATGGAAACAGCTCCAAATCACAAATTATATCCTCACATTGGTTGCCTTAAATTAAAAAGTTTTAAAAATTAACTTTTTTTAATGAAATAAAATTGGAAACGAGACAAAAATTAAAAAGAGACCATCATCTACCAAAAGAAAAGAATACAGCTGACTGGGAGACAGAATCAAAACCCCAAAAGGCTTAACCACTATCCTAGCCCACAAGAACAACCAAAACCTTAACAATTTGCAATATATATATTTACATAATATATACAGTTACGTAGGAAAAACCTGGCTTAAAGAAAAACACACATAAAACCTATGAAAAGTAAGAAAATAGATATTGTACTTTTACAGGGAAGATACATGAGATGTGGGTGTGGCTTACTGATGATGGCTAATGAGCAGAAATAGCTATATAAGTCTCCCATTGGGCAGCACAAAATCTGCTGGCTGCCAGAAAGAAAAGAAGGAAAAGAAGAAAAGAAGTCCAAAAAGTAGTGAATGTGATTTCACTCAACTAGGCTTGTAGAAAAATCTTGGTTACGTAGGAAAAACCTGGCTTAAAGAAAAACATATATGTATGTATGTATGTATTTCTCTTTAACTAGGTTCTTCCTACGTAAACCAAGATTTTTCAGTGAAATCACAATCCACTAGTTTCTAGGCTTTTTTTTCTGGCAGCCAGCAAACACTCTGCTGCCCATTGGGAGACTAAGGAGACTAAGATAGATCTATTTCGGACTTATAAGCCCTCATCAGTTAGCCACACCCTCATCCCATGTATCCTTCCTGTAAAGGTACAGTATTTGTTTTCTTTCCTTTTCATAGGCTTTATGTGTATTTCTCTTTAGCCAGGTTCTTCCTACACAAACCAAGATTTTTATGCAGCCCTAGTTCAGTGAAATCACAATCCACTAGTTTCTAGGCTTTTTTTCTGACAGCCAGCAAACCCTCTGCTGCCCATTGGGAGACTAAGATAGATCTATTTCGGGTTTATAAGCCCACATCAGTTAGCCTAAGAAAAGGAAACTAACCCAACTTCCCCCATCAATGTTGCTTGTTGGAAAACTGGCTGGGAAGATTGCAAATGCGGATCACAAGACCCCTCCCACACACACAGCCATCCTCAATGCGAGCTAGTCACCAAAAAACCCCAAACTGCAATCATGTGACACTGGGGATGCTGCAACAGTCGTAAGTGCGAGGACCGGGTCGTAAGTCACTTTTCTCCAGCACCGTCATAACTTTCAATAGTCAACTAAATGAATAGTCGTAGGTCGAGGACTCCCTGTATTGAAAAAGCACCTCTCCTGGGTCCTTCAAGGTGACAGCAAGACCCCTCTCCCCTGACCTCAATGAATGGGTGGAAACCCATGGAGACATTTCCTCAAATAAAAGTTCCTTTGCTTTTTCCCAACTAGGTTGCGAAAGGTTGTGGCTTATAGAATTCCCAGTTCTCACATGGCAGTAAGCGTGCTCATTCGGCATCCAAGAAGGCCAAATGACATCATCGTCCTTGTTGTGTAAATGACACAAGTAAGGCAAATTGGGTAATCGGTGCAGGATGTCACAATGCACGCAACATTGCCGCATGAAAGCCACTTTGGATTGGTGATTAAGGCATCAGGCTAGAAACCAGGAGACTGTGAGTTCTAGTTCTGCCTTAGCCATGAAAGCCGATTGGGTAACTTTGGGCCAATCACCAGGAGACAGTGAATTCTAGTCCCACCTTAGCCATGAAAGCCAGCTGGGTAACTTTGGGCCAATCACCAGGAGGTGGTGAGTTCTAGTCCCGCCTTAGCCATGAAAGCCAGTTGGGTAACTTTGAGCCAATCACCAGGAGACAGTGAGTTCTAGCCATGAAAGCCAGTTGGGTAACTTTGGGTCAATCACCAGGAGACAGTGAGTTCTAGTCCTGCCTTAGTCATGAAATCCAACTGGGTGAGTTTGGGCCAATCACCAGGAGACAATGAGTTCTAGTCCCACCTTAGCCATGAAAGGTGGCTGGGTGACTTTGAGCCAATCACCAGGAGACTGTGAGTTCTAGTCCCGCCTTAGAGATGCAAGGCAGGTGGGTCATTTGGGGCCAATCACTAAAAGATCCTGAGTTCTAGTCCGGCCTCAGGGACGAAAGCCGGGTGGGTGACTTTGAGCCGGTCATTCACTCCCAGCCCAACCAACCTCACAGTGTTGTTGTGGGGAAAATAGAGGAAGAAAGAGTATTAGGTATGCTCACCACTTCGAGTTATTTGTAAAAATAATAACAGATGGGATACAAACAAACAAAGAAACAAACATTCTATCAGATCTTAGAAACGTGTCATAACATGGGCCAGCTTCACATATTGACTTAAATCACAGTTTGATTAATGCTGGTTCTTCAACAAAACGGAGGACTCGGCTCTAAATCATGGTTGACAAACCCAGAAGGTCAAATAGGCACTTTAGAATCTTTGTTTCCCCAAAACAAACTAACTTCCTGGTGGCAAACAGATTTGGGATCCAAGCAGATTCCGAGAGACCTATTTGATCTCCTCTCTGGGCCTTTCAGTGGGTCTGATCTTCTTTTACAACAGCTCCCCGGCCTTAAAATATAAAAATATCACTCCCAACACATTGATAACGTCTGGTCTTGCCCTGAAGCACCATCCAATCTTCTTCCCCACCCATCCAGCAGTAGTGGGATCCTTCCGGTTTAACAGCCGGTTCGGTGATCGTGCACTTCGCTACGCGCGCGTGCGCAGTTCAGTGAAAAATCACCTTCCGCATTAGTGCTAGGGAATTAAAACAGCTGAGTGGCAGCAATCTGTATTGTCATACTAATCAGCTGTGAAGATAAAGGTAAGTAAAGCACAGGGGTGGGCGGGCCTAGCTGATCGTCGGAGCGAACCAGTTCGCTCCCAGCTGATCATTGGAGCTACCTGTTCGCTAGAACCAGGCCAAACCGGTAGAATCCCACCCCTACCACCCACTCACCCACCCCACTCCTCATCCAAACCAGGAAATAATCATGAAGGACCCTACCTGTGCTGGAACGAGCCTTAGGTCTGGATTTGCACCCAAATCCGGTTGGTGATCCCCCAAGAAGACTGCTTGGAGGGAAAAGTCCAGAACCGTATTCAGGAACGTAGGAAGGATAAGTGGCGATCGGATGATGGCCGGAAGACGACGCTCCTAAGGACGCCATGTTGCTCCGGGAATGAGACGATTCCAGCTTCATCGTTTCGGCCAGAGACACCTGATATTTAATGCACTCCTTCTCTTCTTGACGGCTGGACCCCGTGGAACCCGGGGTGGAGATGGAAGGATCTGGAGAGACATCTTTAGGAGGGGTCGGCGGGAAAGTGAAGAGATGAGGACTGGAGTGGCCCGCCGACAGCGTGGAGGTAGAAGCCGGAGGGTAGACCGAAAGAGGTCCCGGCGAGCCGTGGTGGATGGGAGCTTTGGAGAAAGGACTCAGGTTCCATGGGGCAGCGCCGTGGTGGCTTCCCAAAGCTTTGCTCCCATCCAGCCATGGGAGAGACCCGTGCAACAAAGGTGGGCGACACACCTGGCTACCTGCCGGAACAGAAGAAGACAAAGGAGGCCTCTGTTAAGCGAGTTTCTCCTTGAACTGACTTCGGACAAAGATCAGGTGAAGAATGCAGCACGTCTAAAATCCCAACGAGGCCGCCAATACAGGTAGTCCTCAACATACGACCGCCATGGAGTCTGAAACTACCGTCACTAAGCAAGACAGCTGCTCAATTGAAATTGGCCTTACTTTATGACCTTCCTTGCCGCAGTTGTTAAGTGAATCGCTGCAGGTTGTTAAGTTGGTCACGTCATTGTTAAGGGACTCTGGCTCCTCCATTGATTTTGCTTGTCAGGAGGTCTCAAAAGGCAATCAGATGACCCTGGGGCACTGCAACAGGCGTAAGTACATGCCAGTTGCCCAGCGTTCTGATTTCTAATCGCATGACCACGGAGGTCACTTTTTTTCAGTGCCTCTAACTTTGAGCGGTCACTAAAGTCAAGTTCTTGTAAGTCAAGAACTATCTGTGTGTTTCGTTTTGCATTTAAGGAGGTTAAAGATCTAATGATGTGGGGAAAGCAATTTTCAACCTATTGGTTTCTGGAAGTCAAAATGATCTCCATTCTTATGAAGATCTTTCTCTCTTCCCTTAGACTGGGCTTCGTTGTTCTATATATACAGGTAGTCCTCAACTTACAACAGTTCATTTAGTAACCATTCAAAGTTACAATGGCACTGGAAAAAGTGACTTATGACCTTTTTTCACAGTTACGTCCTTTCCAACATCCCCATGGTCACATGATCCACATCCAGGGGCTTGGCCACTGGTTCATTCTTATGACTGTTGCAGCGTCACCGTGGCGAGAAATGTCGTAAAAAGGGGGCAAAACTCACTTAACGAATGTCTCACTTAACAAACAGAAATGCCTGGGCTCACATTGTGGTTGTTAAGTCGAAGAGGACCTATACATACAAGGGTCCTTGTGAGAATGGAGACCTTTTCGATATTCACAAACCCACAAACACACACACACACACACGAACTAGGGCTGCATAAAAATCTTGGTTTACGTAGGAAGACCCTGGCTAAAGAGAAATACACAGAAAGCCTACAAAAAGGAAAGAAAATATATGTGCGTGTAGTGTATTTTGTATGTATTGTAGTGAATTGTGATTTCACTCAGTTGTGGTTCCAAAAAATCTTGGTTATGTAGGAAAAACCTGGCTTAAAAAGAAGAACACACATTAACCTACAAAAATAAGAATATATATTCGCTGATAAAGAAACAAAGGGAGTCTTAGTATAGATCTGTTTCAAGCTATTTAGCTCTCATCAGCTAGCCATACCCTTACTTGGATTCAAACTTGGACTGCCTGCATGTTAGTTGTATTAACCTCTGAGCCACAAGTTCTCCTCCCTTCATCAGCTTGAGCCAGGGATGCAGTATGCTCCCTCCCACATGCTGGGGTAGACAAGATAGAAGTGTTTTTTGATAGAAAAACACTTATAAATACACACACACATGTAGGTCTTTGGTTATTCGGGTCTTCTCCCGCGTAAAATTGGAAGTACCTTGGCGACGTTTCGACGAAGTCTCATTCGTCATCTTCAGGCTGGTGTTCCAGGAAGCACGAAGCCGAGAACACCAGCCTGAAGATGACGAATGAGACTTCGTCGAAACGTCGCCAAGATACTTCCAATTCTACGCGGGAGAAGACCCAAATAACCAAAGACATATATACACGCACACGCATGCATATGCACACACACAGAGTACATATATACATACACACACAAAATATGTGTGTGTGTGTGTGTATAATTGTTGTCATTCCATTTCCCCCCAATTGTTTTTGTACATGTGTTAGTATGTGACTATCAAATATATATACACATGTACAGTATATATGTGTACGTGTGTGTGTGTGTGTGTGTGTGTGTGTGTGTGTGTGTGTGTGTATTATATATCTATTGTATTGTTGTTGTTGTTCCATTTCCTCTCCTGTACAACGATTCTTGAACCGCAGACAGTTTCTAAGGGTCAGTTGGCTTTCCACCATTTCCTCTATGAAAGCAGACAGCATCCAAAGAAGGAAATGGAGTCGGGGCTCTTTCAAAATCTGAGGGAACTAAACAAAGACACCTTGAGAAGCGACAGACCTGGGCCCGTCTAAATTGTTGTCAATAAATACGTTCACCTGACACCCCAGCAAATTTTAACCTGCCAAATCAAAACAAAAAACAAAAAACAGAGAGAGAGAAAGTCCAATCTTCTCTTCAAATCAAGGCCATATAATGGGCAGTCCTCGCCTTACAACCATAAATGGAGCCCAACGTTTCTGCTGTCGAGTGAGACATTTGTTAAGGGAGCTTTCCCCCATTTTACGACTCTTCTTGCCACCGTTGTTCAGCGAATCTCCGCAGTAGATAAAGATAGTAATCCAGTTGTTGAGTTGAATCTGCCTTCCCCGTTGACACTGCTTGTCAGTAGGTCGTAAAAAGAGGATCACGGGACTTTACAACCGTCATAAATATGAGTCAGTTGCCAAGCATCTGAATTTTTGATCACGGGACCATGGGGATGCTGCAATGGTCATAAGCGTGAAAAAGGGTCCTAACTAAGTCACTTTTTTCAGTGCCGTCATCACTTTGAACGGTCACTAAATGAACTGTTGTAAGTCGAGGACTGCCTGTCCTCACGGCTTGCCCCGTGAGTATGGGTGGGAATGTTCTTGAAAGTTCCTTAATAGGCTACCATTCATTGCCTAACACAAAGTTTTGACAGTTCCTTAATTGGGGTTAACACTGACAGGGCAAACCACATTTCCTTTGAGCATTGATAACGTTACCTAGCTGGGTCATGAAATGTCTGAAGGAAAGCAGACAAGCACCAAGAAACCCCAAACAGGCTGCTAGTTTACCTCTGTACAATCCTCCTGAGCATATAGTTTTGGCACCTTCAAAACCCCCCAAAGAAGAGAGTTGTTGTTGTTCTTGACCATAGCATTGTGACAATTAGCCACACTGCCCTCCTCGATGGGCCTATGATGACAAGTCATCCTGCTAACTTCATCGACCGCCATTTTGGGCTACAAGTTTTATGGGGGAAGGGTCTCTACCTGACTATATCAGGGGACATCGAAGAGGTGTCACAAGTCAGACAGCGGAGAAGATGCTCAGGTCCTTCACCCCATGAAATGGTGGCTACGCCAAGAAGTTCAGCTGTATCATTTGTGGGATATCTTAAAAGCTTTCCTGCATTTTCCCTCATCACAATCCTCCATAATCCACACCTCTTTCCTAAGAATATGTCCTCCACACCTCTGAATAATCCCCATTTTGTCAGCCTGTTCCTTCCAGTTGAGGAAGATGGGTATCATACCATCTTCCATGTAGTTCCATGTATCTGTAGAATTGGGGATGAGGAGGCCCCAGGAGCTAAACAATCTCCCTCCAAGTGAAGGCTTACACACACAAAGCAAAACTAGTTTGATAAAAGATGCTAGAAAATAATAAAATAAGACAAGAAACAGGCAAGAAAATAAAAACAAGAGACCCATCCAATTGCTATTTTCTGATACGTCAAATAAACCTAGCCAGAATTTAGTAACTTCAGTTATTAGATTTTTTTTTCTGGGACAAAAGCTTTAAAAATCGAATTAAGCCCTTTGCTATATGAATCGTAACCCTGTTATTTTCTTTTTCTGCAAAAAAATTAAAAGGTGGTTTTATAACTTTGTTTTTCTCTCCCCGTGGGAAAAATAAAACCCTTTCACTTCTCAATTTCTTTGCTTGGAATGGCTCTCTGTCAAAGCCAACGTACAAAGGAGAGAGTGATGTCTTATACGATAAATATAACCCTTAAATATAAGGGTTAAGGAGTTATTTGTGAAAATAAACAAACTTCTGAAAAATCATTTAGCTCGGGGAGGGAGCTTTCATTCTAACATATATCATCAGTTAAACTATCCGAGGAAAGGTTGTGAAAATTCAAATAAATGAATTGGGAACTTATTTCTTAGTAAAATTATATAGGATCCAATTTAACCCTCGGATACATTTTTCTATACAGTACTCATTCTTTCAATTCATAATTTGAAGGTACGTTTGACTGGAATAAAATGAACTAATTCCTAGTTATTGGCCATCAGATTTGCCAAGTTTGGGTTCTAAATTTCTTGGAAAGCTAGCCTAAATGTTGAGAGTGGTACGGATGAAGAGTTGGCCATTAGCCACCTAGAGCTTTGTAAAAAAATTAAATAAATGGGTGACTATATAAATGTTTTGAAATAAAGAAGACAGAAGCTTCATTTAATATAGTTTGGAAGCTAGAGCTGAATAAGGATCTAACCTGCTACGGTTTTGAGTATCTATTGAGAATCATTTATTTCTCTGGAATTAACCATTTAGTCAATATCCTTTCCACTTCCCACTAATCATACTTTTACCCAGAAATTGCCACCGCATATTCAAGGTGGTGATTTTTTTTTTTTTTTGCTTTGAATTACATCCTTAACCAGGGATAACCGGTTCCTCTGAAAATCTTATGATTCTTGATGAATGTATTTTTTAGGTAAGCTGAAAGTTTATGCACCGAAGATAAATTCCTTGTGTGTCCAATCAACACTTGGCCAATAAAGAATTCTACATCGAAAGAATTCTAAATATTGTAGATTTCCACCAAAGCCCATTTAGGAGAGGGGGAAAAAAATCTAAATTTCTTCAAAGCAAGTTCCACTGTGTTTCAAAGAAGTTGAGGGTTTTATTCACATATATATTTTTGCTAGCAGTTCTGATGAAGATTGGTGAGATTACCAAAACCATCCAACCTTAGACGCCTCTCACCAACCCTGCCGAGTCTCTATTAGGTGCTGTAACTATACCACTTAACCGACTAGTTCTTGTGAGTGTGAGCAAGTGACCGTAACACCTACTGTCCTGCCAGGAAAAAAGTTTCAACTGCTGCCAACTGTTTTAAAGTGAGAAGAGTAGGCCTATCCACATCTTGGGTGATCAGTTTTGGCAACCCTAATCAAGGTTAGAGAAAGTGATCTGCCCAACCAACTAGGTTTCAAGAAACTTTCTGGCTTAGGAAGAAAGCTGAAAGGAAAGACAAGTGATACTCTCAGTACATTAAGCTGAAATCCAAAGGAAACAGGTTAAAAGCGCCATTCAAATGGTTGGTTTCCATTTGAATTCTCATTCTCCTTGGCTTGATCCCTTCTACAGGCTCCTGCTCCCATCCATTCCTTGGTTTCTTCATCAACACTTGAATGGATCCAGCCCCAGGGACTTTTGAGTTTTTTACAGGGCAAAATATTTGTCCAACTCTAATTAGGGGGGGGCCATTCTCCTTTCCCCTTAGGGCAGAGGGCTAAATTTAAAAGCCAGCCCTCAACTGTTAAGGATTAAAGGTGCCTCTTGGCTCCATGTCTACCTGCCAGATTCCAGGTAGAACTATCAGGATATCAAGGTAGTGGGCTTTATTCTTTAGAAACTGTCTCTGGACAGAGAGACAGAGCGATAGACAGAGACAGACAGACAATAAATAGCAAATCTGACTGATCTCATGGGAATTCACTGAACAGTCTTAGGATTGTGATGCACCTACAAAATCAACTTGCAATCCAAACCCACCCACCCACCCACCCCGCTGCTCTGGGCGAAGGTCCAGAAAAAACACACACACACACACACACACACACGAAGAAGGGGTCATCAAATCTTATAGGGCTGGCCTGTGGAGAACCTTGAAAAGAAGGGAGAAATAATTTTCAATTCTTGGACTCGATTCTGCTTTTTCGGAAAGCAACCGTAAATTCTTTCCCAATTGCAACCTGACCTGGGTAAAATGCGGACTCCTGATTGCAAGGGGGGGGGGAGAGAGATTTAAAATGCAGCAAAACCAGCTACGTTGGTTTAACTTAGTGGCCTTAGGGGTCTCGGTGGCCTCCAGATAAAACTAGACTTCCTATTCTCAGCCACTGGAGCCGCCTTCGCACAATGCATTTGATCCAGTCGGTTATTATACACTCGGCAACTTGAACCGGCCCAGTTCATGGGTCATTGATGTATTGCACAAAGGCAGGGAACGGGGGTTAGTCTATAAACCCGGTTAAGGGTGTTGTGCGAATGCAACATCCGCTATCATCTTCAGCCACCCTCCCACCCCCCCCACCCCGAGAGAGGCGAGATGAGGAGGCCAATAAATGTAATAAAGAATAACGTCAAATCAATATTTGTCTTTCAAGGCCTCTTTTGGAAAACAGCCACCACCTGCCTGAATACAATTGTGTGCATTTTTATTCATTTTCTTTGGTTTTGCATGCACTCAGAATTAAGGAGCCTTCCTACTTCATAAATCGGTGGAGATGAAATTATCAGAAATTCTCAGAATTTTGCACACACACATACAGAAAAAGGCAATCCATTTCTTTCAGCACCTGAGGGGTAGATGTGTATGTGTGTGTTTCCTAAAAGGAGACCAACTGCTCCATCCGGACTGAAGGTATGCATTTACTCAGGAGTAAACCTTTGGGATTTTCACCCATACTCAAGACTCCTGCAAGATCTGGCTGTAATATTTAAGAGGCCTCCCTTCTTTTCCCAGTCTCGTCCAGCCAAGCCTCTGGAATAGGAAAACCCCTTCACTTCAACCACCTCTCTTCTTCCCTTTCCCCCAGCTTCTCACAACATAATCCTGGTATGCAAACTGCCTCCCCCCTCCTTCCCAGTCCATTTAAATATATTTAAATTCCAGGGAGGTGGAGGGGTTTTTTGCTTTTTTTTGTGTGTGTGTGCAAGTTTTTATGTGCAGAATAGGCTGGAATCGAACACACGCATCAATGCAATTAATAAGAATTCATTTATTCCTCTAAGAAATGCCTACAGGGAGTAGAAAGACAAGCCTCATTTTTTTTTTTTAATTAATGATTGGATTGTTTGGCTAACCCTTTTTTTTTTTTTTAAAGCCAGGCTTCTAAGATTATTGATTTGGGGAATTACTTTCCTTCTTATCTGCTCTGATGGATGGAAAAACCTTCTTTTCAAGGGCAACAAGAGAAAAAAAATTGCTCGTCATTTAGATCTTTATTTTATTCCATTTTATTTGGGCTCCCCGATAAATGGCTCCCCAATCCAAAACAAATTTCTTTTGATTTTCCACCCTGCTGAAATCGAACATAAAGTCAAAAGCAGTCTCAATCCTGCATGTTTGTTTGTTTTTTCTTGCTTTGGGAATCCAGTTTCAAACTCAAACTGATGATGATGGTTAGGGGCCTGAAGGCTAAACCAGGAACTGGGTATGTCTAGTTTAATGAAAAGAAGGACCAGGGGAGACATGATAGCAAGTCTTCCAATATTTGAGGGGCTGCCACAAAGAAGAGGGAGTCAAGCTATTCTCCAAAGCCCCTGAGGGCAGAACAAGAAGCAATGGGTGGGAACTAATCAAAGAGAGAAGCAACTTGGAACTCAGGAGAAATTTCCTGACAGGTAAAACAATTAATCAATGGAACAACTTGCCTCCAGAAGTTGCGAATGCTCCAACACTGGAAGTTTTTAAGATGATGTTGGATAACCATTTGTCTGAAGTGGTGTAGGGTTTCTTACGTAAGCAGGGGGTTGGACTAGAAGACCTCCGAGGTCCCTTCCAACTCTATTATTCTATTTTCTAAGTCCCGCTTTCTTTTATTTATGGGTCACCATTTTGACTTTTTTTTAAAAAAAAAAAACACACAAATCCCTTCCAACTCTTGTTATTCTGCTGGGCTCCAAGGAAAAAGCCTCAGCGTTGATTTTCCGCTTTTGTGGCGCTTAAAAGACAAACTATTTTTTTTTAAGAACCGATAGTCATAAAATGAAATAGGATCTTTTTTTGTAACGATGTTAGCTAGCAATGCCCTTAAGAGCAGCATTTGGGGCACGCCATCTAAATTTAATCCTCACCTAAGAAAAAAAAGGAGGGGGAAGAAAAACCCCAGGAAACCAGTCCCTACTCATGGCAGATCAAAGCAATGGCTTGCGAGTTAAAAGGGAAAAGGCGGGAAAGCCTAAATAACATTTTGTAAGACACAGTGAAAAGTTTAATAATGACCTGGGCAATTACTAATGTGGGGGGGGGGGGAGAGTTAATTTTGCTTGCTCAATTGCCGGATTGTAGGTGTGTGTCAGGTTCTCTCTGCCTTTAATTTAGCACATTATATTCTGAATATCAAGTCTATTTTTCCTCACCACCACCCCTGCCCACACCCAAAAAATGTCTAATTTAGAAGTACAGTTGAAAGGCACTTTTAAGAAGCTAATTGAGAAAGGAGGAGCAGATTCATTTCTAACATGGACCATATTTGCATTCCCACCCTTTTTAAGGATCTATCTATCTATCTATCTATCTATCTATCTATCTATCTATATCCATCCATCCATCCATCTATCTATCTCCCTTCTAGTTTTGAATGCTCGGAAAGCAAAATAAGAGCTTCAAATCCGGGAGGAGAAAGTAACTTTTAGATCTTAAAGGAGACTAGATGCCAGAGGGAGGGAATCCAATTTTAAAGTCACCTCTTCAGCTCCAAAACGGGAGACTAAAGTTAAATTGTTTGGCTTCTCCTGGTTTTTAAAGGAACTTTAAAAAGTCCTTTGAAAAAAGTCTGAATCCGCCTGGGTTAAGAATTCCCCTCAGCTTAGAGAGGAAAGCCAAGCTGGGGTTGCTTCTGAGTAAGTTTGCAGAGGTGGGGTTTTTGCAAAGGGAAGTATATTTTAAAAAAGTATTTATGAATTCAAGAGCCCTTCAGGCCCTCCTGAAATTCATATTACACACTCCCTGTTCACACCTGAGCGACCCTTATAAGCACCTATCAAGGAGGAGCAGTGTTGTGTGATTCCCCAAAAACTGCCCAGTGTGTTAGAGACTTTGGCTAAATCCTGACAAGCTCACTTTGGAAGTCAAAAATATGCAGCCGGAAAATCTCACAAGCTAATGAAACACAGACCCTACTACAGGAGGGTAAATTATTTTTGCTCCTCCTTACGACTTTCATTCCATACCAATAAAAGAGAATATTTGTAAGCTCAGGGCTGGAATGAGGGTGTTCCTTGGTGCTCCCTGAGCTTGGTGGTTTTCTTGCAGATGTGTCATTTAATTCCATGCATCCAATATTCCCTCTCTCTTTTTTCCTTTTTATCTTTTAAAAGGTTTGCAAGCATCATATTTTATTCCATTTCTTTCCCCCCGCTGCCCAGCCTGTCTTTTCTTCCCCCTTTCCTGAGAGAGAGAGAGAGAGAGAGAGAGAGAGAGAGAGAGAGAGAGAGAGAGAGAGAGAGAGAGAAATCAACTGAATAAAGCCAAAAGTTTCTTTATGGACACTTGAGTGCAATTTACTCAACAGGCCTTTCTTCCTAATGTTGGGTTTAAAAACCCTAGGGCCATCCCCGCGTTCTCCTCCAAAGCATATAGCGCTCAACCAACCATGATTAAGGCTTGGTGGAATTGGTTATCCCGGCTTGTGAAGTCCATGTCTGTCTACAAACTCACCCAATTCCATTTTAGCCTAGTTAAAATGCACGCACATTTAGAAGGCAAGTCCCTTCCAGATTCTTTCGTGGGCAGCTTGTCTGTCGCTAAATCTAGTTAGGAAGGATTTTACAAAACCCAAGTTATTCGCTTTTTTTCTCTCTCTCTCTCAAATAAGGCCAAATTCAGACATGCTTAGTTCCTAGAAACAGGAGTGGGTCTCCATTGTCTGGAAAGCCTTCAGGTGAAATCAGAGTGAAATCTGGACCCGGCTATTCGCCATTCAATTTGGTCTACATGGAAAAGGAGGAGAATTCGTTCCTTCTCCATCGGATAGAGACCCACCCAACCTGTCTTAAGCCTGCATCAAACAAGGAGCTGGCTGCTGCAGCTGTCACAACAGGCCAAGTTTAGGGAGTTTAAAGGTTTTTTCTTCTTATTATTTTTCACACCGTTTTGCAACCTCGAGCCAGTTCACTTCAGTTTTAAGATTGACCCAGTCAGGTTCATTCAGCTCTGGAGTCAAAAACTCGTGTGAACGCAACCAGCCCTAAGCCGAGGTTGAATAGGCACCCAAGATCTTTTCATTAAAAATGGGGCAGGGGAGGAGAAGAGGGAGAGAAAGAGAGGGAGGTGGGGGGGAGCTGGGATATATATATATAGCCCAGCAAAAATAATTTTTAAAATAATTTTTATTATTATTATTATATAACATACATCAGCGATTTGCAGCTTCCTGCAAACACACCAGAGGAACTTCAAAAAACTGCGCTACTTGTACATCTTAAGAAGGTACTTGGTTGATCCCTAGGACACTGGCAACAACTCATATCAACCATTAGCACCAGTCAATGGTATTTGTGATGCATTTTTGAATGTTCAGTTGACCGAGTTTCATATTTAATGAATAAAGATAATAATAATAATAATAATAATAATAATAATAATAATAATAATAATAATAAAGCTTACATCTTCCTACGATACCTTAACAGTTCCTAGGTCCTCGGTTAGGACTCGAGCTGCTGAGCTATTAACCAGCCTCAAAGGCTGTGAATCTCACTACAGATTAAATAATAATAATAATAATAATAATAATAATAATAATAATAATAATAATAATAATAATAATAATAATAAGCTAGGATCCCTGGATTAAACCACTGCGGCCTTTCAGTGGGGAAGTTAAAGCATTCAAAAGGCAGAAGAGAGGTGGGTGGAAATGCACCCTCACTCTTTCACTTACAAACACACACACACACATACATACACACCCTCCGCTCGGTTTCCGGAGGATTATTTTGTGTGTGTGCGGTTTTTTTATTATTTTCTTTTTGCTGGCTGTCAAAAGTAGCAGTTTTGGGGAGGGTAAGGAGGGGAGATCAGAAAAGGGAAGAAAGACGCCAATGCATGCCCCCCCCCCGGCTGGTCTTTCCCCACCCACCCACCGCCACCAAGACCCCCCTGCCCATCCCCGCCAGGGCACTCACCGTGATGGGTCGGGGGGTACCGCTGCACCGTAGCCCGCACCGAGTTGCTGTAGTAGGAAGGGACGTGATTGCCCTGCCCGTCGATGTTAAAAAGTACATCCATTTCCTCGGCCAGAGGATACTGCGTGGGGTCCATGTACGAGTGGCTGAGTCCAGGGTGGTGAGAATCCGGGTGCTGCCCGTTGAGGACGGCCGGGTGGTGATGGCTGACCCAGCGGGGCTGATCCGTAGTCACTTCCATGCTGTCCTCCGCGGGACGGGGATGAACCGGGGAGAACGGCGGCTGCTTCTCTTTAACGGCAGTCGCCCCCGTGCAAAAAAAAAAAAAAAAATAGGAGGGGGGGAAATAAAGACAACCGAGTCCTGGGTGGGAAAAAAAACTTTCACTTGCACAAAAAGTTTTCTGAAAGTTTGTCTTTAAGAGCAGCGATCCGAAAAAAACTGGAGCGAGCAGAAAGTTTTGCAACAGGAAGGGAAAAAAATGCCGGAGCAGGGAGAGGGGAAAGTTTTGCTTCGAATTAAACGCCTCTTTTGTTTTTTTCCCCTCCTCCAAACCGGAGCGAAGTTTGAGGGGTGGGGGGAGAGAGAGAAACGACGAGCGAGAAAGCCGGGGGGAAAAAAATCACCGGCAGAAAATGTCTCTCCCAGCCGCCGCCAGTGCCGCCTTGCCCGGATCGGACACTTTTCGGCTTTCCCTTTTCCACGGGATCACCTGCGAAGGAAAGAAAAGAGGAGAGAAAAAGGAAAGGAAAAGAAAAGGAGGGAAGGGGGGGGAAAAGCGAGGGAGGGAGGAAGAGAGGGGAAAAAAGGAAAGAAAGGCGAAAAGGAGGTTAGAAATGCCGAAGTTTTGCATGCACGCACACACACACACACAAATCGCGCAACCTGCAAACTTGTGCGGCGCTGGGACACACACACACATACACCCCAAAAAAAAAAAAAAAACCTCCGGCCAGACTCACCTCTCTGCGCAGGGAAAGCTGCGCGCGATCTTTCGCTTTGCGGGAATCGGAGTCCCGGGGAAAATCGGCCAGCCCGAGCGCAAATGCGAAGCTGCAAAAGCGCCGGGCTTCCGACAACGCCGGGAGGGAGGGAGGGAGGGAGGGAAGGGGGGGCCGGGCGATGGGATTTCAGGGGCTTTTGGGGGGTTTTTTTTCGGGGTCCCACCGTGCGCTTCTTCCCCCGGGACTTCTTTCCCGATGCGGGTTCGCGGCAGAGGGGTGGCGGGGCCGGGTGGGGAGCCGAGCCCGGCAGTTACTCTGCTGGGCGACGCTGCATTTCTGGCAGCCGTTGAAAGCGAGAGGAGCTTGCAAAAGGAAGGCGTGCGCGGAAGAGAGAGGCGGAGAGAGAGAGAAGCGAGCGGCTTTTGCTCAGAGCAACTTTGGGGTCCGGGTTGGCACCCCGCTCGCCGGGATCATTTTGAAGGCAACGGGAGCAAATCCCCCCCCCAAAAAATTAAATTAAATAAGAGGGGAGGGAGGGAGACGAAAGTGAAAGGACAGAAAGTGAAAGGACAAAAAAAAACCCGAAAACGGGGCAAAGATTAAAAAAAAAAACGCAGCGCCGGGAAAAAGTTTGCAAAAAAAAAGAAGGAAGGAGGAGAAGAAGAAGTAAGTCGGCCGGCTCAAAATTGGCTTCCTACAACTCCCTCCTTCTCCTCCTCCTCCTCCTCCTCCTCCCTCTCTCTCTCTCTCCCTCCCTCCCTCCCCCTTCCTTCCTTCCTTCCTTCCTTCCTTCTCTCCCTCTCTCTCGCGCTCTCTCTTTTTTTAAAGGGAAGGTTTTCTTTCTGAAAGAATCAGGATGGCGCCAGCAGGCTCCAGCATTAAGAGACAGCTGTGGCGAGACGCAACTTAAGGAGGTTCCCCTACCCTCGGCGGGGAGGGGCCTGTCCTTGAACAAGGGGAGGGGGAAAGGAAGCCGAAGGGGCGGCTCGGTCCCCTTCCCTCTTTCTCTCCCCTCCCCTCCCTCCAGAAACAGCGTCTCTATTCCTTCCACTCCTACCTGGGGCGGAAAGATTGCTTAGGATGGCCAACTTGAGAAAGAGTTAATCATCTCCAATTTAAAGCGGAGAGGGGGGGAGGAGGAGGAGGGGAGAGGGGAGGGAGAGAAAGATTTCATCCGCGTTTCCTCCTTTTATTTTTATTTTTTATTTTTATTATTTTAAAGGAGCACTCCAGTCTTCTCCCCAAGCGCCCTCGCTGGGAGCTCACCCCCCCCCAAAAAAAAAACCTCCAAATTTACACATTTCAGAGGGAAAACAGATGTACAAATAGGGCATAAAATCGAGGGCTGTCGTGGTTTTGCTAGGATAAAGGGGGAGCCGCGCGTGCAAAGCGGGGCGTTTAGATGCGGTGAAGCATCTTAGTGGGCTTTCTTTTACACACACACACACACACACACACACCCCAATTAATCCACCCACCCACCCGAATTCAGACCCGGCGGTGGAGAAAAACTTAGGTAAGTAGGTGAATTTAAAACAATGGGTCAATTGGCCCTTAAAAGAGGGGGGGAGTGAGACATCAGGGCAAGTTCTCGGTTTTGCATTTGAGCGTTTTACCGGTCGCGCGTGGGTGCAACACGGGGACCATGAATTTAAGGAGGCCGGTTTAAGGAGTCAACATTTTCCTTTGGTGCCGGTTATTCCCGTAAATATCCCCGCCGCCCAAGCGGGAAAAGAACTTTCTCCTGCTTGTTCGGAGGCGGGGGGGGGAAGGGGGTTGGACTAGATGACCTAACAAGATCCCTTCCCACTCTGTTCATCTGATTAAGAAAGGCGCTCCGGTTTTTGTTGGGGTTTTTTTTCCAAAAAAAATTTTTTTAAACATAAAATACATCTTTTTAGAGCAAGAGTTTGGTCCGGCATAAAATGAGTCCAATTATTCACATTCCCTCAATCTATTTTGTTCCAAATTTTATCCAGTTACATCTTTAAAAAAAAAAGAAAAAAATCTTATTCTAAACATTTATCATTCTATTACACCCAAAATTTTAAACAATAAACACCGTTCTAAATCTTTATCATTTTAACAATATTTCGTATATATTCCTCAATCCTAAAACCCATTACCTCAAATCTATATTTTACTTCTCTTAAATGACATCTAATATCCATAATCTTGACAAAAGGTACTTTCCTCCTCTCTTAAATAAACAATCAACATTTCCTTCTATAGTTTGTTACTTCCACAATACTTTATTTTATTTACTTCAAATTTATTCTCATATTTTATTGAATCTAATTTTTAACTGGTTCATAGTTTAAATATCTATTTCCCAGCTGTATTTTCCAATACTCCTGTCCGTATTTATTTAAACTGGTTCACAGTTTAGCTACTTATTCTCCAGTAAAATCTCTTCCACTTCCTCCTAAATTTATTTTTTAGCTGGTTTGCATCTTAATCAGTTGCTTTCCAGCAATGCTTTCCTCCACTCCTTACCTTAATTATTTTAGCTGGTTCACAGTATAATTTTAACTGCACACTAACCTTCTCCTTAACTCCTCCTAAATCTATTATAGAACTGCTTCACAACTCAAGCTCCGGTTTTTTTAAGTCCCTTAAAGGGAGAAGCCGCGCCTGAAAAGATTGACTTTGGGAAACACGAAGAGAGAGAGAGAGAGAGAGAGAGAGAATGGATACTTTCGGAGCCAATCAGCGCCCTCCGCTCGCCGAAAGCCTTCGCCGATTGGCTGGCTCGCCCCGCGTTCGAACTTTTAACTATTCTCAACGTTCTATCCATTGAACCATTGGCATCCCCTAGTGGCTCATTCAGACACCAGGAGCCAGAGGCGCGGGAGGGGAGGGGGGCTCCTCGTTTACCCCCCCCACACTTTTTTTTTTACTTTTTAAATTTAATTCGCACAGGCTTTACTTTCCTAGGAAATGGGGGGGGGGGATCTCGAATTTGGAGGGCGGGAGGATTAGTAAGTGTCTACTCTAGGTTTATGGGTCAAATCCAAACGCACGTGCTTTTCTAAAGGAGGATCAAGCCGGGGTTTGTTTTAAATAAGGGACTGTGGGGTGGGTGGGAGGTTGCTCGATTGGCGCTCCTCTCCTGGACCCCGCGCAACTGGGTTTGGATCGGGCGCTTCTGGCCTGGATCGCAATTACTGCGCGCGCGTATCGGGCAAAGAAAGGAGGAATGAGTAGGCTTTTCTGAACGACTCGCACTGCGGGTCGCTGACTTTCCATCTGAATGGATTTTATTAGTCCGTGGCAGCTTAAAAATACACGAAGGGTCTCTGGTTAGAAGTAATTCACGTGTAGCTCGTGACACTTTCCTTTTAGCTTGAAAAAGAAATTTCAAAGCTCAAAGTTTCGGCTTAAATCATTTCTGGGCTGCCTGAATTGATTTCCACGGGGGTTACTTTGCTGTCAAAAGATCTAATTTTTCGACCTGGTGGAAGATGAATCTAGCCGGATCCCCTGGGTTCCTGAGATGCGCAAAGTGGCAACCCGATTGTCTTTAATTGTCCTAAAACTTCAGGAGTTTAAAGACCACGAGGGTGCAAGGAATCGTAGCAAATAAGGCTCTTACTCTCAATTAGATTTTCTTTCCCACCTTGCCTCCCCCAAATGCTTCTGTGGACATTTTCTCTTGCAATCGGTTCCTAGTTTTTAAAAAAAATCCGTTTTTTTCCTTGCCATTTTCTTAGTTCCACAAAGATATACCTTATGAAATAATTGTCCCGGATTTAAATCAACAGTTGCTACAAAAAGTCTGCAGAAACTTTAATTCTACCTGATCTTTACTTGACAACTGGATTAATTGAACAGATGCCCTTATAAAATAAAAATGGAATTATTTGAGCCCAATGGATTGAGTCTGTATTCAAAACCCGAAAAGAGCAAATTAAATGAAGGCGGCTTTCCACATTTCCGTCACTATACGTTTCTTTCAGAAGATTTCACAAGTATCATTTCACACACATCCCTTCCTTTAAAAAAAATAATAAGTTTAAGAATATTTAAAAGTTTGTCACTGGAAAACTTTAGGCTTTTTCCTACGCTCAAAGCTCCAGGCGAACTTGGTTCAAATGCTATAATCTGGAAGTTTTTTAAAATGCATAAATCACAACATCTAATTAAGGAACATGTCTTGTGTTTTCTCTGACAAGCTTTTTCCTTGGAAAATTCCATTTATGAAGTATGTGGGCAATCCGTTTGGGAAAATTCAAAATGCACTTTTTTCGTTCTCTTCTCCCTTTTTTAAATCTTTAATCATGTGTATCGTGCTTTCTCAAATACCAAAAGCATGAACCACCACCTAATTTTTAGCACAGTAGTGAAAACAAAGAGTAAAATCTTACCAGCCTGTGCAAATGGAGAGCGATAGCTTCCCAATCCTGGAGGGGGAAGGGAGGTGGGGGAGAGAGAGACCATTCAAACCCGGGACTCCATTTACACAAACAAGCTATAACCTTAAATGGCTTTTTTTCTTTGTGGCTCAGTGTAAGCGTGAATCTCAGAGCAGTTACTGGTTTATTGAATAAGCCATATTTAATGTCTATGAAAAGTCTCAATCATCCAGGGCACAGTTGTCCCAAAGGTGCTTTGTCCAGTTAAGACTTTCTTAATTTTTTTTATTTGTTTGAAAACATTTCTCGCTTCTCATTCAAGAAGTAGAACTGTAGTAGAAGTAGCAGTACTGGAAATGAAGAAGCTTCTTGGGTGAGAAGCAAAAAAACGTTCCCAAACAAATAAAACCCAAGATTTCCACTTGCCTTTGGGGGAACAAAAAACACCTTTGGCACACGCCATATTTAATATGGGCCGTAGTGAAATTTAGGAGTCTGTGTAAACACAGCCCAGGAGTCGGCTAATCTAATTCCCTTTCCTTTTTGGACTCTGCCTAAACCAAAGGACGTATTTATCCCTGTTCTGCAGGGGAATGAAATTCTCTTTTAATTTAACTTTCTCTCACTGGCAGAGAAAGTTTAGAAACAAGGAACAAAATCTATCATTTCTGCCACGGGTAAAATAGCAAGGAAATTCAGCGGGGCCGAACTGGATTTTTGCAGGAAGAGGGGAGAGGATCATCCATTCAGGTTTATTTTCCTCTTCCCCCTCCCATTTTTGAAACTAGACCAACAAACTTGCACATTTCACAAAGGCCCCATCCATGCACGGTCAAAGGGATGGAACTGCCTATCTATCTGTGTTATAAACTTTCTAATTTTCTCTCTCTCTCTCTCTCTCTCCTCTCTTTCTCCATCTTCATATCTCTCTCTCTCTCTTTCTCTCTCTCCTCTCTTTCTCCATCTCTCTCCATCTTCATATATATATATATATATATATATATATATATATATATATATATATATATATATATATATTTGTATGTATGTATGTATGTATGTATGTATATATATATAAGACAATAGGCAGCAAAATGCTTGCTTGCTGTCTGAAAATATGTGTGTGTGTGTGTGTGTGTGTGTGTGTGTGTGTGTGTGTGTATCCCTCCCTCTACCTTACTCCCTCTCTCCCTCCACCACCACCCCTCTCTCTCTCTGAAGGAGTGGAGGGGAACTGCTGAAAAAAATCTAAGACATCCTTGATCCCTTGCAAAGACCATTCCTGGGAAATCGCTGGTAGAAGCATTCCACCGGCTCTACCTGGTCATAAAATTAGGAATAGAGTTTTGATTTCTTTCTTTCATTTGTACATCCTTCCAAGAGAACACAACTGGCTGAGCATCACAAGGTAGGCCACATCGAAGTGGGGTGGCATATCTTTGTGGTACAGAGCGTTTTGTGTACCAGGTCATCCCCAGTAAACCAGGGTTGCTTAACCTTGGTAACTTGAAGACTTGTGGAGTTCAACTCCCAGAATTCTGGAAGTTGAAGTCCACAAGTTAGTCACCAAAGTTGGACACTCCTGAAATAAATTTATGATGGGATTTCCACATGAATGTAAGTGTTCGGGTTTGATAATCTGGGTTTAGGGTCTTATGTGAATCCTGCCCATGAATCTGATATCTCTGTGAGATACACAATCAGCGTAGTGAAAACCTCCGGGGGTCCAATGGGGGTGAAACTCCACTGGGGGGCGGGGATCATTTATTTCAGCTTCTATTCTGAATTCTTGGGAAGAAAGGAACAGACTGTGGTTTTTCCCAGAGTCAAAGTACTTGCATGAATTCAGAAAGAGAGACAAATTCAAGGGGCCTGGATGAAAATTAATTCAAAATAGGCATGTAGACTGAAGATTTGATTTTTTTTTTTTAGAAAAATCTTGTAATCTGGACATTAAGTAACAGAAAGTGGCCCAGAAGTCTAGTCTACTTTTGCATCCATCATGCGTCTTCAGGATGAACTAAACTATGGTGTTTAGTCCAATAATCCAGCATAATTTCCTATGCTTGACCCCAATCCTGATCCATGTAGTCACAACACCATCTGGTCTTGAAGAACACATGAGGTTCAAATGTGGTTTAGTTTGTGTCCCAGAATGTTATAGAAGATCCATCATTGCAAAACTATTCCCACCCTCAGAATTGTTCACCCAAACTTCCTTTGAACTTTTGATCTGGTGGAGAAGAAGATAAATGGATCCATACTTTCACCGTCTCGCCTTTCTAATATTTAGAAATATTGTCTTCCCCTAGGCTACGCTCAACCATCTCATCAACCTCCCAGGTCTTGGTCTCTGGACACCCTTCCCACTCCCTCAAAGTTTTTATCTTCTTCACGCCTGGATTAATCCATCAAAGGCTTTCTTAAACTTCATGGACCAAGTGGAAAATGTAAGACTACCAAATCTGGTCTGCAAACATCGGAGGGATCACTAGGTGGCACCAAAGGGTTAGAATTTGTGTATCCCTTGGCACTCCTCTAGTGATTATCAAGATTTTTACAGCCTAGGTGTTACAACCTTCCTCGAAGTTTAACCCAAAAACGTGAATTAAACCCAATGCTATTTCTTCTCCCCAAACTGGATGATGCATTTCTGACACTCGGAGTCAAAAAAAAAAAAGAGAGAGAGAAAGAGTTATTAAAATTCACTACTCACAATAGCTGTGTTACGCAAGCTGTGTTAGGCTTGACTCCTTTATTAAAAGTAAGCCATTTCCCAAATTAAGACAGCAATCAACTGAATCATAAATTAATTAGATGGGTTGGGTTCACACAACACCCCAAGCCTAATCAAGATTTAAACTAAACCCAACCGAAGTTGTGCAAAAAAGGCGGTTGGCTGGGACTGGTTAGGCACGCTGTGTGAACAGGTTTTCCTTTGTTTTTTTTTTTAGGGGGGGGTGTTTAATGCTACGGTGGGCTCCCTGGAGCCTTTTCGTTCAAGTGAACTGAGTCCCTTGGACTGCAAGGCGATCCAATCGGTCAGTCCTAGAGGAGATCAACCCTGACTGCTCTTTAGAAGGCCAGATCCTGAAGAGGAAACTCAAATCCTTTGGCCACCTCATGAGAAGGAAGGACTCCCTGGAGAAGAGCCTCATGCTGGGAAAGACTGAGGGCGAAGAATGGAGGCCTTTGAACTCTGGTGTTGGAGAAGACTCCTGCGAGTCCCTTGGACTGCAAGGAGATCCAACCGGTCAGTCCTAGAGGAGATCAACCCTGACTGCTCTTTAGAAGGCCAGATCCTGAAGAGGAAACTCAAATATTTTGGCCACCTAATGAGAAGGAAGGACTCCCTGGACAAGAGCCTAATGATGGGAACGATGGGTGGGCAAAAGCAGAAGGGGACGGCAGAGAACGAGGTGGCTGGATGGAGTCCCTGAAGCAGTCGGCGTGAGCTTCAATGGACTCCAGAGGATGGTAGAGGACAGAAAGGCCTGGAGGAACGTTGTCCATGGGGTCGCGATGGGTCGGACACGGCTTTGCAACTAACAACAAAATTAGCAGGTTGTGTGAACCAAACTGTGAGGCCGAGCATGGTTTCTCTCTAGCATATTATAGCTGAACCTTAATGGTTTGGTTCACAAAAAGCTAGTTTTAAGAGAAGCTCTATTCATTTTCCCAGTTTAATTTTCCAAAACTTGAAAAAGAACTGCTTACGAATGCCTTCACCTCCGACAAGGCCTTCTTTACAACTTTCAAACTCCTACCCATGGCTGCAACCGAGAGAGGGGGGGAACCCGAATAGTTTTCCCCATCATAGCTTGTTTCCTCAGAAAGCATTTCTGTACTCAAATGGCTTGTTGTTATGATCCCCTGAGCGAATCCGCAGATCTTCGCACAATGAGCAAGGTTATGAGAACAGACCTGCAGCGACCTTAATAGTTACAACTTTTAAGTTTTTCGACTCTCCCTCCGGGTCCCTCCACCCCGAGATGTTTTCGCCTCAAAGGGCATTTTGCACAATTGAACCTAAATGGATATGTCTGTTTGAGTGTCTCTTTTGGTTTACTCTGGAGTAACCGTAGGGAATTGGTTTAACTTTAGGCCGTTCCATTTTGCTTTCTTCGAAGCACAATCCTATAGGCATCAACTCTCAAATCTCACTGAACTCACTGTCCCCGCTCCCCCCAAAAAAAGGGTTTAACTTTACACAAACTGCAGGATTCCAGGCCTATTTTCTGTATATCGTGCAATAGAACCGTTGATTAAAAGTTAGCCTATTTGTTAAAAACTTCCTCTATTTGAGGGTTTCCCAAAAGACTACGATAGATGCTGACCCTACAGCACGCACAATGTTGTTGTTACTTGTGAAATAGTGTCCTATGGGCACAGACAATATATCTGGTTAAAATATAGTTATGCCCACGAAACTCTAATTCTACTCAAACCCAAGATGGCTTAACAGTTGACATTGTTTGGCTCAGTTAAGAAACCACTGATTATCATGAATGAAACCAGCCATCATGGTTTGTAAATTAAAGATCTCCGGGAGTGGGTGGGGGCACAATGCAGGATCATGCATGCCAGATTAAGCATCGGCGTGCAAAGGGGGGGTCAAAAGCCCTACTAAGCAGGTATATACAAAAGTATGAAGGCTATTGCTTAACGCATTGTAAGCCGCCCTGAGTCTCTGGAGAAGGGCAGCATATAAATTGAACCAATCAATCAATAAATAAATAATGCAGGATCATGGAACGCCAGATGCAGCAAGCCAATGATTCAACAAACTCTGGTTAAGGAGGCCCTATGCTGTGTGAACACAGACCGCAAGGTGGGGGGGGGGGAATGTATTGTACCCGCAAAATAACAAGGGCTTCCTGGGAGTAAGTCATACCGAAGGTGGTAGTTGGGTTTGCCCAACGTATATTGGATGGAACCCAAATGGAGTTGTTGCACGGTTTGTAACTCAACATGTTCAGGAAACTAGTTCAGCCTGTTAGACTTCAAGGCGATGTGATTGGACATCAGGCTGTGGCGACCTAGAAACCCGAGCTTCCTGTGATGTGTAAACACACCAATGGGCCTTCCTCTGGAGCAGAGGTCTCCAAACTTGGCCGCTTTAAGACTTGTGGACTTCAACTCCCAGAATTCATAGCATAGCTGGCTGGAGAATTCTGGGAGTTGAAGCCCACAAGTCTTAAAGCGGCCAAGTTTGAAGACCTCTGCTCGAGAACAGGTGTATCCAAGCATGACCCCTTTAAGACCTGTGGACTTCAACTCCCAGCATGCATAGCATAGCTGGCTGGAGAATTCTGGGAGTTGAAGCCCACAAGTCTTAAAGCGGCCAAGTTTGAAGACCTCTGCTCTAGAACAAGTGTATCCAAGCATGGCCCCTTTAAGACCTGTGGACTTCAACTCTCAGAATTCCCCAGCCAGGCTTGCTGGAGAATTCTGGGAGTTGAAGTCCACAGGTCTTAAAGGGGCCATGCTTTTAAAACCCCGAGACTGTTTCACATAATTTTCATTTTCTGCCAGGACCAGGAAGAATTCCCTGCATTAGGGACCCCTTTCTTCTGGCGGGTGAAGAATGGTGAAAGGTGCACCACTGGGCAAAGAATGAGGGGGTAGGTGACCCATGCCCCTTTCCCCAAATATTTCCTCTAGGCCCTCAGGTCAAAGGGTCCCACTGAAGTGGATAGAGGAAGGGGTTACTTTAAGGTGAAGTACAACTCATTTGTATGTAAGGGGATGCTACCTGCTCAGCTTCAGGGGGAAAACTGGCCAGGAACATCTGAATGGATCCAAAGCTGTTTTGTGATCTACAGGGGTTGGACAGAAATATATTCAGAGGGATATCCATAGAGATTCTCAGTCAACCAGGTCATGGTTGTCCCAAAGGTAGGTTTTGTTTTTTTGTTTTTTCCAAGAGACAGTTGCACTTTCTGTTTCTTCTTTGAAGACATTTTGCTTCTCCTCCAAGCCGCTTCTTCAGTTCTCAGTTCAGTTCTTCTTCGGAGCTGAAGAAGCTTCTTGGAGGGGAAGCAAAATGTCTTCAGAGAAAAAAAACCAAACAGTCCAGTTGCCTCTTGGGAAAAAAAAAAAGCAACTTTGGGACATTCAGAGGGAGTGCGCCAGGATGATTTTTACAGATGGATCAAACATTCAAGTTTCAACCTGGATACCAGCAATTCAGCCATCTTAGACAAGGACTGCACTGTTAAAAAAATGAAATAAAAATAAAAATCCTTTGGTTCCTGAATCAACTCTTTTTGAACTCAGCCTTCCATCCTTCCGAGGTGGGTAAAATAAGGACCCAGATTATTGGGGGCAATAGGCTGACTCTGTAAACCGCTTAGAGAGGGGCTGTAAAGCACTGCAAAGCGGTATATAAGTCTAAGTGCTATGGTGATTGCTATTTTCTGGATTCACACCAGTGGTGGGTTTCAAAATTTTTTACTACCGGTTCTGTGAGTGTGGCTTGGTGGGTGTGGCTTGGTGGATATGGCAGGGGAAAGACACTGTAAAACCTCTATTCCCTCCCCACTTCAGGGGAAGGTTACTGCAAAATCCCCATTTCCTTCTGATCAACTGGGACTTGGGAAGCAGAGAATAAATGGGGGCGAGGCCGGTCAGAATTTTTACTACTGGTTCTCCGAACTATTCGAAATTTCCACCACCGGTTCTCCAGAACTAATCAGAATCCGCTGAAAGCCACCTCTGATTCACACCCAGCAACTAACCAAGATTAACCCCAACTCAGCTCGAAACATGACACACTTGGCTAGGTTTTAACCGATCCGGTCAACTTTGTTTCCATGTTCTAGCTGGGGCTGTCAGCATTGAACGACAAATTTTTAAGCACCTTAACCATGGCAGGAAAACAGGTGAATTTTATGCCTCTCCTTCCTGTTATTTAATCGCCAGTTAAGCTTGGCAACCCAAATATAACCCTGGTGTTAATAAAGTTAGACTTCCAAAGTGTTTGGTTGAGGGGGTGAAGAGGAAGAGGGGAGAGAGACACAGGACCATTTCCAGACTCCACACAAATGCAGGTCCATTCTCAAAACTTTGTTCTTTCAAGCCTTCTTTAAAATTTCAATATATTTTTTTCTTTAAAATGCAGGACTTCACTTCCTCAGACAAAATGTTCTTTTCTGTGTACGGCAATCAAAGCTACCCACTCCTCAGCTGTTGGCACACTGACCCAAATCGTTTTGGCTGCACAAAAAGCAGAAAAAGGGGGAAAAGAAACTAAGATCCAGTTAAATTCAAATAACAAGAAAATGGCTCTTAAGATCTCACAAAAGTTTGGTCATTTTTTAGTTACAGGAGGCTGAAAGGACAACCCCTTCTAGGTTAAAACGAGGCTGCTTGAGCTTACATTCACAGGGCAGTAGAACCCTAAACCTAAGTTTAACAAGCTGTAATTGGTTTCCCTAGCAAGCAATGCTCAAACAAACCAGATTTGGGGTGCCTTAAGTTCCAACCGTTTGTTGCAGGATAAAAACAGGATTCTCACAACATTCTGAACACTGTTTTAAGAGACTAGTGTTTTAGGGACCACCTAAGGGGGGTGGGGAAAAGGATATGCTCAGATAACCTTGAACCTTGGTGGTGCAGCAGATTAAAGTGGTGTTAAGTAACACCAGCTGCCTGCAATTACTGCAAGTTCGATTCTCACCAGGCTCAAGGTTGACTCAGCCTTCCATCCTTTCAAGGTAGGTAAAATGAGGACCCAGATTGTGGGGGCAATAAGCTGACTTTGTATACAAAAAGAACATCGCTTAGGGGGGGCCAAAAGCCCTACTAAGCAGGTATATACAAAAAGTATGAAGGCTATTGCTTAATGCATTGTAAGCCGCCCTGAGTCTCCGGAGAAGGGCGACATATAAATTGAACCAATAAATAAATAAATAAATAGCAATCTACCTTCTCCTCTCTTCCACAATTCGGAAGAAAGCTTCTTCAGTTTTACCTTACCAGAAGGGCCTCCAGCCTTGGCCTCTTTTAAGACTTGTGGACTTCAACTCCCAGAATTCCTCAGCCAGCCTGGAACCTCACCTGCAACCTGCTTCCAACAACCCATCACAGCAAATGTGCCCCCCCCCACCCGCCTCCACTTTGGTCCAAGCTTCTCTCTGGCTGTAGTAGGATCTTCCTTACCTTTGACTGGGTTTGACCAAGGACCCATCAGACTAATCCCAGACTACCAGTGAGTCCTGCTCATCCATGACACTTCAGGATCCAGCTCAACTGAGATCTAGGGATCCCCCCCAAAAATGTCCTTCCTGACAGTATGGGGTAGCTCCCACCACCACCACCACCACTTCAGTTTCTTGTGCTCTGGCCAACCCAGCTGAAGGCTCAGCGGCTAAGACGCTGAGCTTTTCGATCAGAAAAATCTGCAGTTCGGCCGGTTCAAATCCCTAGTATAGGCCTCATGCGTGAGCAGGGGGTTGGACTAGATGACCCCCAAGGTCCCTTCCAACTCTCTTACTGATACATCCCTTCAAGCCCCTGCCACTGCCTTACCTGTTCTGTAGTTTAGCATGATGTGCTGCAAATTCACGCAGCTAGTTTTTAAGGTTTAAGCCCCGGAAGTTTGCTATTTCACTAACCAGGTTAAAGGTGTCCTGTGAATGCAGCAGTCACGGTGTGGTGTCAAAAGCATGACTCAGGAATTCGAGCAAGGCAACAGGACAAACTTTGAAACTCAGCGCCCCTTTTCTGCCCACAGGTGGGGGGCATGAAGATAAATGAAAATGGGTCCCTTGGGTTGCTACTCACTGGAGTTCAGATGGGTCAGCCCTGTTATTATTGTAAGGCGGGGACAATCGGGCCAAGAGCACCAGTTTGGCTTACTTCTGAGTAAACCCACCCTGAATATGGCTTTAGTTTATGGTTGATTTATGGCTTTATGGCTTATCCATCTCCCTGCCCCATCACCTGGGAGGCAGGGTTGTCTGATCCAGTTTCTGCTGAATTGTCCCAAAGGTGGTGGTTATTTTTTTCCCCCAAAAGACAATTAACTGAGCCTTTTTTTTTCTTGGAGAGGTTTCATTTCCCATCCAAGCAGCTTCTCCCGTTCAGTTGAATGAGAACGGAAGAAGCTTCTGGGATGAGAAGCGAAACATCTTCAAGGGAAAAACAAAACAAAAAGTCCAGTTGCTGTTTTGGGTGGGGGGATAACAAGATAATAATAATTTGAGAGAATTCAATTTCTGTCCTCAAGGTTTATGCAGGTGCTCAATCATTCCAACTCACGGTGGTCCCAAAGCTGCTTTTTCCAAAAGGCAACTGGACTTTCTTGATCCTTTTTTTGAGGACATTTGGCTTCTCATCCAAGAAATGTCTTCATTCTTCAGTTTAGTTCTCAGAGTTCAGGCCTCTTTGGAAGAACTGAAGAAGCTCCTGGGATGAGCAGAGAAATGTTTTCAAGGGAAAACACTAAGAAAGTAGGGGGGGGGTTAGACAGGCGCGTGTCTCTTGAGTTGACTTTTTGTTCCTAAGCTTGTTCCTAAGCAAGCGGGCATTGATCTTAGCTCTTGACCATCTCCTTGGCCTGGGTTTTGGCTTTTGCAGGCATCAAGGTGCAAAATTTAAACCATCACTGTTCGCGTGTCTCAATCCTATTGAATTAGCCACTCAAGAAATTGCATCTAAGATCTCAGAATTCCTTATTTTGGTCTCTACGATGTAAAAAAAAAAAGATGTGGGGACTCTAGAAAAAGTGCAGAGAAAAGCAGCAAAGATGAAGAGGGGACTGGAGGCTAAAACATATGAAGAACGATTGCAGGAACTGGGCATGGCTAGTTTAATGAAAAGAAGGTCTAGGGGAGACAGTTAAGAACAAGGTTGACTCAGCCTTCCATCCTTCCGAGGTAGGTAAAATGAGGACCCGGATTGTGGGGGCAATAAGCTGACTTTGTATTAAAAAGACCACCACTTGGGGGGGGGGGGCGAAAGTCCTACTAAGCAGGTATACACAAAAGTATGAAGGCTATTGCTTAATGCATTGTAAGCTGCCCTGAGTCTCCGGAGAAGGGTGGCATATAAATCGAACCAATAAATAAACTAACTAACTAACTAACTAACTAACTAACAAATAAACAATAGCAGTGTTCCAATATCTCAGGGGTTGCCCCAAAAAAGAGGGAGTCAAGCTATTCTCCAAAGCACCTGAGGGCAGGACAAGAAGCAATGGATGGAAACTCATCAAGGAGAGAAGCAACTTAGAACTAAGGAGGAATTTCCTGACAGTTCAAACAATTAATCAATGGAACCACTTGCCTCCAGAAATTGTGGGTCCTCCAATATTGAAGGTTTTCAAGAAGAGATTGGACAACCTTTTGTCTGAAACGGTATCGGGTTCCTCCCTGAAAAAGGGGTTGGACTAGAAGACCTCCAAGGTCCCCTCCAACTCTGTTACTCTGTTTAATAGCTTGAGGTAAAATGGGCAGCCTATACAGTTAGAAAAATAAAATAAATGTAAGCTATCACACAGGACTGTTTGAAGCCGTTTCGTTTCCTCTCTTCCCTTCCCCCTTCCCCCTTTGTGGATTGAATGACGTCTTTTTGGATTCCCACGTTACGCGGGGTTGAAAAGGAACCCCCGCGGCCGAATTCCCGCCCCGAGACCGCGTTTTAGCGCTTTACCCATTCCAACCCCCACCCGGGTGTGAGGAATCGAGGCTCTGGGTTGTTGTTGTTTTTTTTCAAAACGAGGGTGCGCGAATAAACCGCTGAGTGTCGTCTCCATCCCTCCGAAAAGGTCGCCAGCGCTCCATTCCGACGTGCGAAGGCGGCAGAAACGAGTCGGGCGGCGGAGCCGTACCCCGAAATCCAGAACAAGTATATCGCCCCACGGGGAGGGAGAGGGGAGGGAAAGCGCCTTCCAACTAACCACGGTTCGGTGCTGACCCCCCCGAGCCTTCACGTGCTGCTTTTTGGGGGGGGGGTGTCTTTCACGCACGTGGTTTAAGCGGGTGCAGCCCCGGACTATCCGATAAACAGGACCAGTCTAAATCCTCCTCGCTGGACGGATTCTGGCTGCCTCGTTGCTTTGGGGGGGGAGCGGGGGGGGGGGGCAGGGGGCGAGGGGAGGGAAAGGGGCGAGAGGAGGGAAAGGGGGCGAGGGGAAGGGAAGGGGGCGAAGGGAAAGGGCAAGGGAAAGGGGACAAGGAAAGGGGGCAAGGGGGAAGGGAAAGGGGGCGAGGGGAAGGAAAGGGGGCAAGGGAAGGGGGGAAGGGGGAGAGCAAGGAAAGAGGGCAAGGAAAGGGGACAAGGAAAGGGGGCGAGGGGGAAGGGAAGGGAGCAAGGAAAGGTAGTCAGGGGGAAGGGGGGAGAGAAGGGGGAGCAGGACTGGCAAGCCAGCCCCCTCCTCCGTCCCACTCTTCCTCCTGTCGCCTTAAAGTGGGGAGGGAATGGGGGGGGAGAGAAAGGCAGGGATTAAGATACCGATAGTTTTACCGTGCTGGGGATTTTATTAGGGAAGCGACGTAGAACAGGTAAAGCTGTGTCAACAGCCCGTAGCTACTCATCGGAGGGTTAGAGAGGGGACACTGCCCGGGGCAAAGAGATCTACAGATTTCTCTTTGTAGGCTCTCTCTCTCTCTCTCCCACACACACACACACACACACACACACACACACACACACACACACACACACACAGAGCGTGTAAAACAAGCGGCCTTGGGGGTGAGGGCAGGAGAGGGGAGGGCAGAGGCCCCGCTTTTTCGGGCCAAGTGGGAGAGAAACAACGCCAACAACCCCCTTGTAGGGCTGGCTGGCTGGCTGGCCTCCGTTCATCCCCCACGCTCGCGGTGCTGCCCCAGTGGACTTCCCAGCGAGCGTCGGCGGCTACGAGGACTAACCTGTTCCCCACCTGGGCAGCTCCAGGTGCTCCGATCAGAAGGGGAGGCTTCTGAGCGATCCCTGAGCCTTTGAAGCCGGAGCCTTGCACAAGTGGGCGGCCGAAGCCGAAACGCCGGCTGCAGTGTGACTCCGTGGGGCGGTCCTCTCGGCGTCCTCCTTCACCCACGGGAAGCACCCACGATGGGCGACTCTCCAAAACCCGGCTTTGGCTTTCTCTTGACAAACTTTCCCTGGGCGCAACTTCTCTGAAACCCACCCACCCACCCGGGACCAGCCGAGTCAGTAACAGTCACCGAGTTAGAAGGGACCTTGGAGGTCATCTAGTCCAACCCCCTTCTCACGCAGGAGATCTATACTAGGGATTCGAACTGCCGATCTTTCTGATCGACTAGCCACCGAACCACCCTAAGTCAGCTTTGTTCCCACAGGTCGTGGGAGCTCCGCCACGCATTTCAAATTTGGGGGTGGGGGGGGGGAGCCTGGCTGGATCGAAGCTCGAGGGCGCTAAAATTCTAGCTTGACTTTCCCTTCCTACCTGGTTGGTTGGGCCTCTCTCCCTTTTCTTGAAAATCCCACCCACCCCCCCTCCTTCCTCCCTCCCTCCGCTTCCTGGTCAGCGGCCTTCCCCTCCCTCTCACCGATTCATCTTTTTCCGAAAATTGGAGGAGCGGGGAAGGGGAGTCATGGAAAGCACCCCATATAAATTGCAATAAAACAAATTAAAAAAATATAATATGGTTGTTGGTTTTTTTTAAAACAGCCTTGGTTGCTCCTTGGGCTGGATGCCCAAATTCCGCGCTTCCCCACCCACCCACCCTCCCCACGCGAGGAGAGCTTTGCGAGTGGAAGTGGAAGGGAAGACCCTGCGAGAGGTGGGAGGGGGGAGTGACGCACGATTTAAGGCTAGAGAAGCCAATATCAAAGAAAAAGGCTCGGGGACATATCGGGGAGGGGAGAGGAGGGGGGAGAGAATTACGGTGGGTGGTAAGCAGCAGTAAGGAAGCTTGCCAATCTGAACCTCCGCGGTTCTGCCTCCCCCCCACCCCTCCACCCCCTGCCCCGAGGACAGGCTTGTAAGTCAAACCTGCTACACCAGCTCTGAACGGGAACTTTGAACATTTCCAAATTTGGGGGAATGGGGGTGGGTGGGAGAGGGAGGGAGGGTGGGGAGGGGGAGGAAGAGATGGGGGTCCAGGAGTTCAAAAGCCTGAGCGCGGCCCTCCAGAACGCCTCCATTCAGACGCGCCAAAAGGATCCGGGGGCGGCCGGGTGGGGGCGCGGGGCCTCAATCCCAGAAGGTAAGAATTAAGATTTTAATCTTTCAGAAACGAGACGTCCCAAGGCTGGTCGTTTCTAGTCGAGTGAATTTTTCTGTGGGGCTGGGAAGGTTCTGTAGAGGTCTTAAAACGGACCCTTTGAATCAAGCGATTCTTCGGGCTGATAAGAACAGAGTCCGAAGGGACCTTGAAAGGTCATCTAGCCCAACCCCGCCCCCAAGCAGGAGACCCCACACCATTGATCTGCAATTCGTTTCTACCCGAGGAGGGGGCCTCCCTCGACTCCGCGCAAAAGCCCCTCGAATAACCCCGCTTCGTTTGAGCCGGTGGAGCGCGGCAGGGGCACTCACCTTGAGAAGAGCGCGCTCACACGTGCGGCCGATCGCTGACACGAGTCTCGCCTGCCGATTGTGGCCGTCGCCGCCACCACCGACCTCCGGGGAGGAAAGGCGGGGCGGCGGGGGGAGGGCGGGCCTGCTGGTTGTCCTCCTCCCTCCCACCACCCCTGCAATTCTCCCAGGGGAGCGTTTACACGCGGAACTTGAGCGGAACCGAATTATAAAGTTACAGGTCATCTCTGTCCCCGCTTTCCCCGCAGGAGTCCTGGCCGGGCGAGCTCACCAGAGGAGGGAAGAGAAAGGTCGGGTAGATTTTGGGGGACCCCAGCCTGGAGAAAGAAAAGAACCCCCTCCCCAAAGGAACTGACTCCGGGTGATCTTGTTCCTGAGTAAACCAGCTTTAAGACCGTCCCCGTAAAAGGCCTCGCCCGCTCACCCGCCTCCTTTATACACCTCGTTGCAACCCGTTGTTGGTGGTGCCAAGCCTAGTTTGCAGGCGGAAATGCAGCTCCGCTCGGTAGCTTTTCTCCAAGATGAAAAAGGGCCCCAGCTTTTAAATGAGTCTTTAATAAATAAATTATACTTTAAAAAAAACACACCACCCTTTAATGCATTTTAATGCAAAAGGTAATTTACCTTTTAGGGAAATTCTGCACAGAGCTACTACCGTAGAAGGCAGCCTGGGCTGGGAAGCTTTATTTTTTTGTAGAGAATTCACTTCTGACCTTCCCATATAGTTATATAGATGTTTAGAGAGGGAAAGGGAGAGGAGAGAGAATGGATATAGTAGATAGATAGATAGATAGATAGATAGATAGATAGATAGATAGATAGATAGATAGATAGATAGATAGATAGATAGATAGATAGATAGATAGATAGATAGATAGATAGATAGATAGATAGATAGATAGATAGATGAGAGGATGGATGGATGGATGGATGGATGGATGGATGGATGGATGGATGGATGGATGGATGGATGATAGACAGAGACAGGATGGAAGAGACAGACAGATAGATGTACAGATGGTTTAGATAGATGTATAGATGGAATAGATGAAAGATGACAGACAATAGAAAATAGACGATGGATAGACAATGGATGATTGATGGATGATTGACAGACAAGGTGCCTAGAACCACGCATGGTGTCAAAGAAACGGATATTTTAAAAGCTGAACTTTATGTCACCTGACCATGAGCCACTTGCCCCTAATATCTGCATCTGTTTGTCCTGATGCCTTAAACACATTCAGTCCATTTTAATGGAGATGTATTAGCAGTAGTAGTTATTCGCATTAAAAGGAAATGCAGTTATAGATATTTCAGGTCCTCCGTTACGTAGTATTTTGAATGAAGCCATTTTACTGACTTATTTTATTTATTTAGCAAATTCAGTTTGGCGTCCCCAAAAGAGCCTTCGGTTTATAAAGGAGCCTTCGGTTTATACATGGACACACGCATACCTACAGCTTTTTCGGTACCCTGAATCTGGATTGTCAACTAAAGGTCAACCTAGAGAGAAAGTTGCCCATCTTGACTTCTTCTGGCCTTCTTCTGACTCTGTCTTGGTGGGCTTCAAGCTCCCACCTCCCACCTTTCTCGTTGGAAAGCAGTTAACAGAATGGGCTGTACCTCTCTTCAAATGACCGTGAGAAAGGAACCCCCCCCCCCCCTCCAATCACAAAAGCGGTGCTTAAGGCAAAATGCTGACCTGCATTGCTTCCAAAATGGGATACATACATTCATACCTGACCCTTCCCCACCCCTCCACCCCCACCCCCCCGTTTTGGTTGGGCTTCCCGCTGGCTTCAGCTAGGAGGTTAATCTCGAGACTTACTAGATTAGTGGCAAACGGAGAGGCGTTTGAAATGGCATTTTAATTTATAGGCCTGTGCTACTTGTAGGGAAGGGGAAGGGGAGGAAAGGAAAAGAAAGGAAAGGAGGGAAGAAGAAAGGAAGGGAAAAGGAAGGGAAGGGGGAAAGGAAAGGAAAGGAAAGGAAAGGAAAGGAAAGGAAAGGAAAGGAAAGGAAAGGAAAGGAAAGGAAAGGAAAGGAAAGGAAAGGAAAATGTGTTCAGCATTCGGAAGAATTGTTCTAGCAACTGACTAATTTGGAAAGCAAAGCCAGAACTTTCCTTTCCTTTCCTTTCCTTTCCCTTTCCCTTTCCCTTTCCCCCTTTCCTTTCCCTTATTCCTTTCCTTCTTTTCTCCCTTTTCTTTCCTCCTCTTCCTTTCTCTTTTCCTTCTTTCTATCCTTTCCTTCTATGTCCTCCTCCTTGGCAAATGCCAGCTCGAACCGAAACACACACACACACACACACACACACACACAATCCTACCTTTTAAAGAAAACTCACAGATGGAAAGGAAACAATTCGCCTTTCTTGAACTCTGTTTAAGGCCCGGGGTATCCTTAAGGAAATTATGACTCAGCCAGGCCAGGCTGAGTGAGTTTTATCTCCAATTCTTCCCCATCCCTCTCTCTCTCACACACACACACCTCAAAAATTGCTAAACGAACTATTGTAATTCCAGTAGAGTATATCGAAACCAATCGACACATCTGATTGCGGGCCATTTTTTCTTGGCTTTTCCCCGAAAACGTCGGCCTAAACCGCGATTTCAATCCGGAGACCCGCGCGTGCATCATAATTACAATTTAAAAAACGAATAATAGTAATAGTAAGCCATACGGGGGGAAAAAACTCCACCGCTGCTCCACACGGCCCGTGAGGATAATAATAATAATAATAATAATAATAATAATAATAATAATAATAATAATAATAATAATAATAATAATAATAATAATAATAATAATAATATTTTCAGCAGAAAAGAGAAACTCGCAACAAAGAGATTAATAAAGAACCCGAGAAAAGGCCGCCGCGTTCACACAATCGATTTTTAAAAATAGGTTTCTGCATTTTCTGGCTTCCCCCGGCTGAGCCACCCCAACCTGGCCGTGTAACCCCCGTTTAAGACTGGCCAAGCTTTACCAGGGCATGCGAATCCCGCACTCTTTCCGCTCGGACCTGACCTGGTTGTGTGCATGAAGCCAGGCGAGGGAAGGACTCGTGCGCGGTTCCCAGAATTGCGGCGAGCAGGCCTGCAAAAGCCGGGAACCGCGCGGGGCCCTTGCAAAGCCGCCCGAGCTGACGGTTATATCGGCCGCCTCGCAGCCCGCCAGACCCCAACCGTGGGAATAAGGAAAGGCTTGCAAAAAAGACCCAGCTTGGCACGTGGGGGGAAAAAAGAGAGACCTTCCGCCCGTGGATCCAACCCACCCGCGGGGAAAAAGCAAAACTTCGCGCCGCCGCGCGCGCGCTTCTTGCAAATACAAATGCGCGCTTCTTAGCTATTCCTGCAGCCGAACCCTTGTTGCATTCAGACGAACACGCTTGGCAGCAGGGTACCTGGGTCTCTCGATGATCAAGGCGGGTTTGGTCTTGCCCTCCCCAAAACGGCGTCCGGATAGATAGCAGGTTTCTCTGCTCTCTGCCGATTCCCGATGCTTTCTTTCCATAAAACCCCACGCGCGTCTACCCGCTTCGGAATCTTCCCGAGGGTGGCAAGGGAGGTGCGTGGAGGGCCCCAGGCACGCGGGGGCGTGGCGGGCACGGACGCCGCACAAGGACAATGCCAGAGAGAGTCACACGCTTGGAGGGGGGAAGGGAGAAAGAGAGAGAGAGAAAGAAAGAGAGAGGGAGGGATCCAGGCTGGGAAAGGGATCCCGGGGCTGAGCCGATCCCTCTCGCGCAGGAGCGCAGCCAAATTTGCCCACGAGCGATTCCAAACAGAGCCGAAGGAATCCCTCGCTCCGCTCCTTCAAATCCTCCGCCTTGAGGTCCATCCCTGGGTGGGCGAGGTGAAAATATTGGAAAGGGTACGGAGATTAAAGCCTGCAGATGAACGCGGGAGCGCACGGCCCAGACCCCGCTGAAAGGAAAGGAAAGGGACGCGGGGTTTGTTTCTTTACCGAGATCGGGTCTCTTGGATGCCCAACCGGGCGGTGAGAAATCGTGTGCCCGTTGGCGAGAAGCCCCCCCGCCCCGTTTGGGGGTTCAGCCAGGGTTTCTTGCCTTTCTCCTTCTCTTTGTTCCTTTCCTTTTCTCTCGGCGTCTTCCTCCCGGCTGGCTAGATCGAAGACAAAACCCCAAGCAAAGAAAGAAGAAATTGGGGGGCTTCTGAGAGGCGCCCCCGTATCTCGCCCGGGGCTTGTACCAAAGGCCTTTCTCACCTCTCTCCCACCCCCCACACCCCCACACCAGGGACCCAGGGCTTCTAGGAAGCAGGGAACGAAAAGGGGAGCGCTATGTTAATCTCAACCACTTGTACCCAGCATTCGTTCCCTGGCCCCAGTTTACGCGTTTGGATCGCCGCCCCGCCGCGCCCGTAGCCGGGATCCCTCCAGATTGGGGCGAGGGTGCTTCGGTCCCTGGCGGACTTCCATACTTTCCCCCCACCCTCCCGTTTCTTCCTTCCTTGATTTGTATTCCCGCGTCTTTTATCTCTCCCGCCGCGGATCGATCACACCCGGTTGAGAAAAAAAGAAAGAAAAATCTGTTTGGCGTCCCGAAGCCATTTTTAAAGGAAAGTGCGCGGTTTGGCTTGGGAGAGCCGTGCAAGAAGGGGAGGTTGAGCGCAAATCGTTTTTTTTTAAGGAAGAAAATGGAAGGGTGGGAAATACACAGGGAAAGAAGGGAAGGGAAGGGAAGGGAAGGGAAGGAAAGGAAAGGAAAGGAAAGGAAAGGAAAGGAAAGGAAAGGAAAGGAAGATAAAACAACGGGGATGGGAGGAAAATGAAGGGGATAAATGGGTGAAGAAGAGAAGAGAAATGAAGGGAAGGGGATAATGGGTGAAGAAGGGAAAGGAAAAGAAAAGAAAGAGAGAAAGAGAGAGAGAGAGAGAAAGAAAGAAAGAAAGAAAGAGAAAGAAAGAAAGAAAGAAAGAAAGAAAGAAAGAAAGAAAGAAAGAAAGAAAGAAAGGGAGTTAAAGTCACGGGCTTATTTTCAAGGCCGCTCTTAAAGGTCAGTACCGAAATGTGGACACCAGCGTGGCAAGAACGCGCACGTGTAAACCACCCAACCCACACACAGAACACGCAAACCTGATGAATGGGGCTCCTTCGATTAGAGGAATATATGTACCTGGGAAGGCCTTGTGCGCAAAGATGGAGGCAGACAAAGGCGGCTGTGGAAAACACAAACAGCCAAGGCTGGCATCGCGGACCCGATCGACGACCGATCGACGGGTGGCTTTCCCTCCCCCCCCCCCAAACAGTTGCCCCTTTTGGACGCCCCGAAGTCCTGGGCTCTTCGCCTTGGCGGTTCGGCGGAAGAGGCAGGGCGAGGCCGGAGATGCCAGCAGCGCCAGGTATTCCCTCTGCTCTTACCAAGCCCCCCGAGCGAGAGGGGCCAACGCGGACAGGAATCCGGTGTGGCTGTGCGTGCCTGGGTCCAATCCACTCGCTCCCCTTATTTTTATTTGCTTGGGGAGAAACCAGAGGCCAAATGCCCAGAACCAACCAAAGGCTCCGCGAAGAAATCTGGAATTTGGGAAAGCAGGAGGGATCAACCGGATCGGTTTTTTCCCTTCCCTTTCTCCTCCGGGTGGATCCCCAGGGACAGGGTCGTGGCAAGCCCCGCGGCCCTTCCAGGTGTGAAGCCTGGCGTCAAGGCGCACCGGAGATCCCCGGGGGATCCCGCTTCCCCCATTTCTCACGCGCAAACACACACACACACGCGCCCTGCGGGGCCCAGCCACTGGAAATCTTCCGGATTCCGGATCTCGCCGTGGGTGGGTGAGGGTGCCAAGAGAAACGCGGAGAGTCTCCGACACTGACCTGGGCAGCCGATCGCGCCTTCCTGGGCACCCCAGAAGCCGGATCCCGTAAAGCTTGGCCGTCACGCGTGATCCTCCAGTTCCACGCGGATCTGCTGTTGCTGTAGTAGCCGGGCCCCGAAGCGGAGATTGAGAGGCCGGAGCGTTGCTCATCCTCCGAGCAGCCAACCCAAAACGCTCTGACCTCGCCGCTCCTCCTTCGCCGCCGCCACTATCCGCAGCCCCATCGCCACCCGCCTCCGCCTCCTCTTCCTCTTCCTCGCCCGGGCAGGGAGAGCCGAGCTCTTCCGGGTTGGACCAGGGCAGAGGCGGCGGGGGGGGGGGGGGCAGCCAGCAGAGAGGCGCTGCGAGGCCTTGGGGCGCCCCCTCCCCACCCTGGCAGGCAGGTGGGGTCTCTGGGGAAGGGGAGGGGCGGCGGGGCGTCTTCCCTGGGGTAGGGAAGGCGGAGGTCACGCCAGCAACCCGGCCTCCCCCTGGCCTGTCAAGGAGAATTGGGAAAATCGAGAGCAAAATGGGGGGGGGGGGGAAATGGGGGCAGCCACATACAACCCCAACCCTCCCACCCACTCTTTCCGCGAGAAAAACCGCTTTGAAAGTTGCTTCCCGGCTGCAAAATCCGGGAACGGAACCTTTTGCACGCAAGAACTGGGTTCCCACGACCAACTTAACTCCGTTCGGCGAAAGAAGCTCCCCAGGCGGGCATTCACCGCCTTGCGGAGCCTGTTTAATTGCGAACCTCAGTTAGTTTGTAAGCCGAGCGGGTTGCGTGAACCGGGGCCCGTTTGATTCGTTTTGTGGCCGGCTTTATTTTAAGAGCTCTGGTAAAGGGGGCTTCATTCACTGAACAAGGGTTGTGTGTCAACTCGGCCAAGGAGTCGAGTACGAGTTACCAAGCGGAGGCGCTCATCGGGGGAGATGGAGGATAGGGGAGGGGGCTGATCTTTTCTGGGGCTCCCCGTCGCTTAATACCCCACGCAGGTTTTTTTTCCCCCACAGAACAAACCCTCTCACGCACGTTAACCAGTGGCAGGCCTGGGGGGCTGGGGATGATGGGAACTGTCTTCCAACGGATTCTAGAAAGTGCCAGGGAGTCGGGGAAGTGGGGCGTGGGGGGGGATAAGGAGAGGAAAGGGGGGAGACAACCGGAGGTAGGAAGCTCGCTGAAGCGCACACCCAGCCGCGTTCAGACATAACAATGAAACTCGGGAGACAAAACAGACCGACATCCCAGCCAAATGCAAAGCCGGGAGAAGTCGGGACTGAAATGGATTGGACGGGTTTGCCTCCCACCTCCCCAACCCTACGCCTTACACACACACACACACACACAACACACACGCTTACTTCGTTATCCTCGCCGTAGCTTCTACGCTTTCCCCACGCGTGTTGAATGCTGGCTTCTCGGGCCACGTCCGTTCAAGTTCAGAACCGAACCGACCAACCCTTTGATGTCAGGGTGGAACGATGTCTGTGGATCGAGTCTCGCGCCTGTCGTACGTGGAGGAGGGGGGGAGAGAAGGAGATCTCCCCACGAGCGGCAGCAAAAAAATAAATAAATAAAAATCCGGAGAAATATTCCCTTCCCCGCTTCCGAACGACGCTCCGCAGCCGCCTCCTGGATCTGACCGTCTAAACGGTGCCGGGAAGACGTTCTTTGTCGCGCGTGGCGCAAGTTATGGCCCACCTTTGCCACCGTGGCTAGAAGCAAATCCCCAATAATTGGCATTCAGGACCTGGGTGCACCAAACGCCCCGGAGATGCAGAGCGGGCTTCCCGTGGCAAAAACACTCATTTCTTCTAGACAGGGTTTTCTTTGGAAACGTTTGGTTCGCGGACCCGCGGGGGTTTTCCCTTCTGCGTGGCGTTTTCAGCTGCGCGGAATAGATCGAATTCAACCCTCAGATCAGCCTATTTTTCCGGCCTTTCCAGACACCCGGGGGGGCGCTCGGACAGCTTCCCTTCCACACCCCTCAATGCCAACATCTCTTGCGTGGGGAATCCCCCCTCCCTCCCTTGTTGCGACCCTCTCTTTGTTCCGCCGAGTCAGAAAGAGCTTGGACAAAATCTCCGCGGATTCGTCCGCGTGTGGGGGGAAAAATTGATTCGTGGTGCCTAACAGAAGTTAGGGGTGACTCTCCTCCTCCTCCTCCTGATCGGTATCAACGCTTCTTGAATGGTGTGGGGTCTCCTTCGGTTTGTTTGTTTTTGATGATTCGGGTCAAGGAAGAGGGGGAGATGTCAATAGACGCCCCCCCTCCTTGTTTTTCCCTCCTCTCGCTCTTTCTCTTCCCCCCTCCTCTCTTTAGGGATAATGTTTTAATTCCCCCCCCCCTTTTAAAAATGGAGAGCCAGGGAAGTGAGGGGGGGCGTCGCCCCTGTGAAGACGACTCTGCGGGTTTCGTGGGGGAATTTGGGTGCTTGAGAGAGGGAGGGAGGGAGGGAGGAGAATACGTGGGAACGGGGGATCTGGCGCGCCAGAGAGAGCTGATACACGCTTCTGCCACGCGCCTAATCAGTATTTTTATTTATTTTTAAAAAAAGAAAGAAAAGATGAAAGCTATAGGTATCCTATATTATCCTATACCTATACTATATGCCTATAGTATAGGTACATACATACATACATACATATACATATATATATGTATATATATATACCTATACTATAGGTATGGGTATTTCGCCCGCCCGCCCCCGAAAAAAGCACACACACATACAAACACACAAAGGACACAAGCCTTACCTACAACCCCCCGCCTTTTGTGTCAGTGGTCCCAACTGTAGATGTTCACAGGAGTAGAAGAAAAAATTGACTTCTTATAAATCTAACCAAGCCTGGATTTCCACCCCCACCCCCACAAAAACAGTTAAGTGAGAACGATTTAGGGTTTGTTTCCAGAATTATTCTGTAAAGGTAAGACTTGAGGAGGAGGACTAGCCGGAATTAAGTGAATTTAAACCAATTTTTGAATCCCAAAACGACCCCGGGCCTCCCAATTTAAGCACCATCCGTTTAAAGCCCCATGGAGTAAAGAAAGACCCATGGGGGGGGGGGGAGGGCACACAATCCGAATCAAATGCTCTGTAGCCACTTGTGCCAAGGCATCCGCCGGCCTTTCCCTGCCCACCCAGTCTACGGATTGGTTTAGAATCCTACCCAGGACGGTTTTAAGGCAAGCCCCCCCCCCCCATTCACAAGACCAGAGAAGGCGAGAGGAAGAGGAAGAAGAGGGTCAATCAAGGGCGGAGCTATAAACTTTCTAGTTTTTGTTTCAAAGGCCAGGCCAGGCAATTTCCACTCACGCGGATCCGGGATTCTTCGCAACCCCCGCCAGGCGGGACGCCGAGGCAAAAGGGTGTCTTAGAATGCCTCCCCCCCCCCCACTCCCACCCACACAACACCCCGCATCCCAACTACCCTCCCAAAAAGCAGGTTGTCACTGAACAAGGCTGAGACCTTTTGGGTTGTGTTCTTCGTTTTCTCCCAAGGAGATCGGCCTGGATTTGGGAAGGGGGAGAGGGGACTGGGATGGATGGAGCCTCGGAGCTCTTTCCCCCAACGAAACGTTCAATGGGGGTAGGGTAAAGAGCCGGTGGGGGGGAGGAGAAAGAGAGAGAGAGGGCCTTCCTGGCCGTTTCTTCTTCTTCTCGCTGCAAACATAAAGCAGGAAAAGGCGAATAAAAGGGAGAAAAATTTTGCAGAGCTGCCGGCGCAGCTCCGGGGAAGCGAGTTCTCTATCAACCCAGAAGGAGAGCAGCACCAGGACCACGGGAGGGATGATGGGTGGGAGGGTGAGGAGGTCTTTTGACAAGACAGGAGGCAGGCAAGGGAGAGTAATGCCTCTCCTTCCTTCCTTCCTTCCTTCCTTCCTTCCTTCCTTCCTTCCTTCCAGACCCCCTGGCCTTTAGCGCGGAGAATCTTACAGGGGAGGGGGAAGGAAAATAAGAATTTAGGGGAAAGAAGGAAGTGGTTGGCTTTTAAGGGAAGAAGAAGAAGAAGAAGAAGAAGAAGAAGAAGAGAGAGAGAGAGAGAGAGAGAGAGAGAGAGAGAGAGAGAGAGAGAGAGAGAGAGAAGGAACAGGAGATAGGGGAAGGAAGGAAGGAAAAGAAAGAGAGAGAAAGAAGGAAGGAAGGAAAGAGAGAGAAGGAGGGAGGGAGGAAAGAAGGAAACAGAGGGAGGGAAGAAGAAGGGAGGAAGGAGAGAGAGGAAGGAAGGAAAAAAGGAAAGAGAGAGAGAGAGAAGGAGGAGGAAGGGAGGGAGAATACTGAGTGAGCGAGGGAGGGTCTTTTTCTGTTCCAAGTACGAATTTGCCACCACTCAAACGCCCACCCACCCATCCTGAAAAGCTTCCCATCCATTTGCTTATTACAACCCCTTTAAACATTTCAATCGTACGAATAGGAAGGAAGGAAAGGAAGGGAGGAAGGGAAGAAGGAAGGAAGGAAGGAAGGAAGGAAGGAAGGAAGGAAGGAAGGAAGGAAGGAAGGAAGGAAGGAAGGAAGGCAGGCAGGCAGGCAGGCAGGCAGGCAGGCAGGCAGGCTGGCTCGGGAAATCCACGCGCCCCTGTTTGGCAAAGAATCATCCCCCCCCCCCCGCTCGCTCTCTCCGGCGCCAGTTCCCCCTCCTCCCCTTTGGCTGGCACCCTCTTTCCCGAGGGGGGGCAGGAAAACCGCGGCTTCAAGGGGCGGAGTGGGCAGGAGCGGCGTGGCAGCTTTCGACCAGTTCACGGAAAGCCCTAACAGAGAACACGACTGCTTAAAAAACGGTTTATTTAAGGGGAAAAGAAGAAGGGAAAAAGAAAACAGTCCTTGGCAGGAATGAACAAGGCCTGTCTCGAAAGTAAGAGTCTTTATTCCCAAGGAAAAAAAAGGGAAAGGGGTTAGGGGCCCGATCCTGAACGTGGGAACGTAAACCCGAGTAGCTGCGGGGTCGCAGACTCCAGTTTTCTGCCTACTGCCGGCCAGGACAGCAAAGATCCAGAGACAGAGGTTGTGAAAGACGGGCCCACCTATAGACACGCGATTGTGTGAGTCCGGCCCGCCTTACCCCATCAATTCCGACCTTAAAAAAGGTCTCATTGCAATTATGGGGGGTGTGGAGGAGGGGCGGGACGACACGATTTCCCCGCAATTCAGCGCCAGTCGATTATCATTCCGTTTAACCCTTTTTTTTCCCCCGCGGAATCAGCCCGGCTCCATTCCCACGACACGCACACATTTTCCACTCCCGCAACACGTGTAGCTCAGTGAATGCAATTCGCCTTTTTTTTTTTAAGGGCCACCATTTACGAGATGAATAAAGTACCATTTAGGGAACAACAAACTTATATTTCCGATACCGAAGCAGATTACCGACAATGTATTTTGCCAATCTATCTCTACCTATCTGTCTGCCTGTCTGTCCTTTATCTAGCCCACGCAATCCGATCTCCACCAGAAAGGGAAGTCTCGGGTGTGTGGGGGAGGGAAATCTGGGGGATTCTTCGCCGCGTTTTCCCCCTTTTGGAAAGAAAGGCCCCTTTTCTTTATTTCAAACCGGACTTGCGCCGTAGATCTTCCCGCGGGGGTCTCTCGCCCGCATATTTTAAATATGTCCCCCCCTCCTTATCACTCTTGGTCAGCTATTGCCGCTTCAGATATATCGATTGCCTGCTTTTTGTGACAGATTCCTTTTTTAAAAAGGGGGGGGGGAGAGAGAAAGAAAGAGGGAGGGAGGGAGAGAAAGAGTGGGGAGGGAGAGAGGGAGAAAGAGAGAGGCGGAGGGAGGAAGAGAGAGAAAGAAGGAGGGAGGGAGGGGGGAGAGGGAGAGGAAGGAAAGAAGAATAGAATAGAATTCTGTATTGGCCAAGTGTGATTGGACACACAAGGAATTTGTCTTTGGTGCATAGGCTCTCGGTGTACATAAGGAGAATAAAATACATTCATCAAGAATCCTAAGGTAGAACACTTAATAATAGTCATAGGGTACAAATAAGCAATCGAATCATACTAGGAAACAATATCAATATAAATCGTAAGGATATAAGCAGCAAAGTTACAGTCATGCAGTCATAAGTGGGAGGAAATTGGTGATGGGGGAAGGAAGGAAGGAAGGAAGGAAGGAAGGAAGGAAGGAAGGAAGGAGCTGTTAAACCCGCCATAGGAAAGGAGCAGGAATTGAGAAAATACTCATAAAAGCGTCTGTTTAATCACGACGTAGAAACAAAGATAGGTACGATATCCTGCAAGTAGATACATGGTTATTTTTTTTTAAAAAAAAACCACCATTCTGCTTTTATTTCCAAATTTTGGAAAACACGTGGAAAGGCGTTGCACGTGTGCACGGGGCCGAGGTGGGAGAATAATAACGGGGGGGGGGGGTAGGAGAGAAAGGCGCCGTTAATTAAATCTCCCTCCTTGACTCGAGTAACGCCGAAGTGATTTTTCATTCCGAAGTTGCCATCTTCTGGGATGGGGGGGTGGGGGGTGGGCCCGCGCGCCTGACCCCCCCTCGCCCCCCCGCCGCCTTTCGTGACGTTTTCCTTGTCTCCGACTTTATTTTAAAATATTAAAGGCGAGGTAAAGAATTATAAATGATTTTTGTGTCCCTTATCAGCGCCGCTCACATATCCAGGATCAGAGGAGCTGATTAAGAAAAGAGTCAGAGGCAACGGCGGATTCATAATGATTCCGAATAATGCAGCCTTATCTCTCCTTCCCAGATAATCAACCTTTCAGCCGGCGATGTTTTGTTACTCGGTATAATTTATTGCATCTAATACATCACAATGAATCTGATGGCAGAAAGCGATCGGCGGCGGGGCTGGGAAAAAGGACCCCCCCTCCTCCTCTTTCTCTGCCTTCCCCCCTCCCTCCCAACGCCTTCTGCCCCCCTCTAGGGTGGGGGTTGGGGGTGAACAGAAAATTCGAACCCCCCCTCTCTTTTTAGAACAGGAAATATATGTATGTGTGTATATATACAATATATATGTCTGTGTCCCTGTGTGTGTGTGTGTGTGTCTGTGTGTTTGTATACAATATATGTGTGTGTATATATATATATATGTGTGTGTGTATACAATATATATGTGTGCTTGTGTATACAATATGTGTGTGGTGTGTATGTGTGTGTATACACTATATGTGTGTGTATACTATATGTGTGTGTATATATGTATGTGTATACACTATATGTGTGTGTGTATATGTGTGTGTGTGTGTATACTATATGTGTGTGTATATACACACACATATAGTAGAGTTAGATTTGAGATTTTAAATTGAAATGCCGACGATTTAATTTAATTTTTTTAATATTTGTACTATATGTGTTTTAATTTGGCTGTTGACCGCCCTGAGTCCCCCTGGGGAGAAGGGCGGTATATAAATTGAAATAATAAATAAATACATAAATAAAATAAATAAATAATAAAAAACTATGTATGTGTGTGTGTGTGTATATGTGTGTGTATACTATATATATTTGTGTGTATATGTGTGTGTATACACTACATGTGTGTGTATATATATGTGTGTGTGTATACTATAAATGTGTGTGTGTATACATGTGTGTGTATACACTATGTGTGTGTGTATATACATGTGTGTGTAAATACTATATATGTGTGCGTATATATGTGTGTGTGTATATACAATATATATGTGTGTGTATACTATGTGTGTGTATATATGTATGTGTGTATACACTGTGTGTGTGTATATACACTATATATGTGTGTGTATACTGTATATATGTGTGTGTGTATATGTGTGTATACTATGTGTGTGTATATGTGTGGTGTATACACTATGTGTGTGTATACACTCTATGTGTGGGTGTATACTATACACACACACACACACACACAAGATTGGATGTTGTGTGTATCTATTTATATACAATATATTTATTAAAGAAACCGGCCGGCCGAGGGAGCGAATCTTAAGATGTGGAAACTCCTTTTAACGACTGGGTCGCTTTTTAGGGATGAACTGATCAAGGGGGCCAAATCGGCTTTTTCCTTCTGTTCTCCGAAGCCAGAAGGATTTCATTTTAGGGGATTTGCTTTCTAGGGGTGGGAGGGGGGCGGGGAGTGAGGGAGGGGAAGAAGGCGATGAGGGGGGGAGACACGCGCGCTCGTGGCGCGCACAAGAAACCACGGGCGTTTCTCCCCCCCTCCCCTTCAAAAAAAGAAAAAAACCCACCCACCATCTAGCAGATTGGTATATATATATTTTTGCACTCTTTTCCCCCCTTCCCCCCAGAGAAAAAGAACCATCCCTGCCAGCCCAGGCTCGCTCCCACGCGTGAAACGAGCACGATCCCTCCCACCGGCTCCAACCGAGTCTAAAGTCCTTTGGGGCGCCCCTCTCCCCGCCGTTTCCCACACCCAGCCTTCCTTCCCCGCGGGCTCGGGAAATTTCCTCGCGGGCAGGGCGGGGGTGGGGTGGGGTGGGGTGGGGGCAGAAAAGAGAGAGGGTCCTTTGTATGCAAATGACCACGGAGCCGCGTTTGTGGCCTCCTTGGCTGCCCTTCCCTGGAATCGCGGGCAAAGGAGTCGTGGGAAAACGGTTCGGGCGGGTGAGGCAAAGCTGGAGGCGTCTTACACGTTTCTTCTAACCTACGACGGCGCTTCTCCTGCTCTGCTGGCTCGTCCTCACGTTCAATCGGAAGGCGCCCCCCCCCCCCCCAAATAGGCAGGGATGTTGGTTATAAATATAAATCAGATTAACAGAGTTGGAAGGGACCTTGGAGGTCATCTAGTCCAACCCCCTGCCGGAGCAGGAGACCTTACACCATTTCTGACAGAGGGCAGTCCAGGCTCTTCTTGAAAGCCTCCAGGGATGAAGCTCCCACAACTTCCGAAGGCAACTTCTCTTCCATGGGTTGATTTTTCTCCCTGTCAGAAAATTCCTCCTTATTTCCAGGTTGAATCTCTCCTTGATCAGTTTACATCCATTATTCCTTGTCTGGCCTTTGGGGGCTTTGGAGAATAGCTTGACCCCCCCCCCCCTCCTCTCTGTGGCAGCCCCTCAACTATTGGAAGATGCTCTCCTGTCTCCCCTGGTCCTTCTCTTCACTAGACTAGCCAGGCCCAGTTCCTGCAACCGTTCATCGCATGTTTTAGGTATGGTTCTTAGGTACGTCCCCAAAAGTGCTTTTTCAGGAGGCAACTGGCCTTTCTTGGGGGTTTTTTTTTTCTTTTGAAGACGTTTTGCTTCCCATCCAAGAAGCTTCTTCAGCTCTGACAGCTCTGAAGAAGCTTCTTGGATGAGAAGCGAAAAGTCTTCAAATGAAGAGAAAAACCCAGAAAGCCCAGTTGCCTCCTGAAAAAGCACCTTTGGGGATAACCGTGACCCGCGGAGGACTGGGAATCTCTACCGATTCTTAGGTAGCCGCCTCTCAAAGTGCAACCCAGCCGCCGCAATGGTGGCTGTGCAAGAATGTTATTTTTAAAGGCTCTTAGAATGTTACCCCCCTTCAGTTCCCACCCAGCGTCCCCCGTCTGCTAAACGCGATCTCCCCCCCCCCCTCTCTCCCCTTTTCTCTCCGGCCTGGCTTTGCTGAACGCCGCCCGCGCGCCTGCCCTCAAATTGGGGTGAAACGCTTGCCTCGCGCTTCTATTCTCCGGAAAACGGAAAATGTCAAAAGGCAGAGAAGGTCCTTCTAGAGGAAATCTCTCCCCACTTCTTCTGAGTCGCTAACCGGTTCCCTAGGTGAGCCGAGTTCGCGGTTTTGCCTGGGTTTACGGGAGAGGGAGAGAGGATTGATATGGATGGATGGATGATGGGTAGATGGATAAATACTGTAGAAAGATTGAAAGATAGATAGATAGATAGATAGATAGATAGATAGATAGATAGATAGATAGATAGATAGATAGATAGATAGATAGATAGATAGAAAAGAAAGAAAGAAAGAAAGAAAGAAAGAAAGAAAGAAAGAAAGAAAGAAAGAATGGATGATGGGTAGATAGAAAAATAGATAGATAGATATAGATAGATAGATAGATAATAGATAGATAGATAAATAGATAAATAGATTTAGATAGGATAGATATGGATGGATGGATGGATGGATGGATAGATAGATAGATAGATAGATAGATAGATAGATATAGATAGAAAGAGAAAGAATAGGGATGGATGGATGGATGGATGATGGATAGATAGATAGATAGATAGATAGATAGATAGATAGATAGGAAGAAAGAAAGAAAGAAAAAGAAAGAAAGAATAGATATGGATGGATGGATGAATGGATGATGGGTAGATAGAAAGATCTCTCTAGATAGATAGATAGATAGATAGATAGATAGATAGATAGATAGATAGATAGATAGATAGATAGAGATAGATAGGATAGATATGGATGGATGGATGATGGATGGATGGATAGAAAGAAAGAAAGAATAGAGATGGCTGGCTGGCTGGCTGGCTGGCTGAATGGATGATGAGTAGATAGAAAGATCTCTCTAGATAGATAGATAGATAGATAGATAGATAGATAGATAGAGACTATTGTCACTTTGAATATAACACACAATGCTCCTTCCTCTTCCTATTTTCCCCACAACAACAATCCTGCGTGGTGGGTTGGGCTGAGAGAGAGGGACTGACCCAAAGTCACCCAGTTGGCTTTCATGGCTAAGGCAGGACTAGAACTCCCTGTCTCCTGGCGAGTGGTCCAAAGTCACTCAAACCAGCATTTGCTCATGTCCAAGACGGGGACTAGAACTCTCCGTCTCCTGGTTTCTAGCCTGATCTCTTGGGCCAAATTGCCTCTAATTCCCCAAGAGCTAAACTGGATTAGTTCTTATCCTAGATTCTAAGTTTCTTTCTGGTTTAGCCTCTTGTAGGAAACCAGCTGATTGGGTTGGTCTAGAATCCAGTCTGTTTTGGGAGGAGGAGGGGGAGGAAACATGTTGTGGGAAAGCAGGCGAATCTTTCTTTTTTCCCTGTCTGCCTTCCAGGCTGGAAAATAACATGGGGAGGGGCTCCTATCGGTTTCAGGGGGGCCCCTTGGGGCCTTTCCCTCCCTGCCCACCCCCGGCCCCAAAAGAAGGGGAGGCTGCCAGATCCGATAAATACACACTTGTTTCCTTGCCAATTTTCGCTGACTCGGGGAGGGGAGTGGGTGGGGGCAGGGAGAAAAGCCTAGCTGAACTCTCTCTGGCGGGGGTGAGCATCCCAAAAAAAATAATTAATTAATTAATTTTTTAAAAAAATTGCTGTTGAAGTTGTGAGAGCCCACCTGCTTCAGCCTTGGAAATCCCACTCAATGGGTTTCCTCGGAAGTCAAGGGTTCAAGAACCTAGTTACCCCAAAGCTTATTTTGCCAAGGTTTGCTGATCAGGGCATTGGGAAGGCAGTGGGTTTGGGGAAAGCCCCCACCTTCGCAGACTTTCCATTCTGGGTGAAAAGCGGGGGCTCCCCCTTTCCAAAAATATTTCTCTTTTAAGAGGTTTAGATAGCTCAAAAGACCAAAAACAGAAAGAAAGAAGAAAAAAAAAACAGGCAAAATTCAGCCAGTCACTTTGCAAATCCAGCGATTCCTTTTGGGGCAACGTGTTAAACTTGGTTAACGGGCACCTTGGCTTGCATCTGGTGGGCCCGGGGCTCTGTGTGAACTCAGCTGGTGATGGTTTTATCAATAAACGACAGTTAAAATAAACAGTGGCCTGGAATCTAGGGCTGTGGGGTTTTTTGCAACTTCAGCAACTTTAAGATAGATAGATAGATAGATAGATAGATAGATAGATAGATAGATAGATAGATAGATAGATAGATAGATAGATAGATAGATAGATGATAGATAGATATATGGACTTCAAGTGGAATTCTGGGAGTTGAGGTCCAGCCCAATTTAAGGTGCATGGACTTCAACTGGAATTCTGGGAGTTGAAGTCCAGCCCAATTTAAGGTGCATGGAATTCTGGGAGTTGAAGTCCAACCCTATTTAAGGTGCATGTACTTCAACTGGAATTCTGGGAGTTGAAGTCCAACCCTATTTAAGGTGCATGGACTTCAACTGGAATTCTGGGAGTTGAAGTCCCCACATTGAGTGAGGTCCACACAGATATAGTTGATGAACTATAGTCCATCTAAGCATGGATTATTTTGATGTTCGGGTGATGTTCCAAGTTGGCTTTCTACATTGTGTAGTCTCACTCTTGGGTCTGTTTGAGTCTGGCTTAATGTTTTGTGTGTATCCAAGCCACAGTGGTTCACAAGCCATGATTTATGCCTTGTGACACCAACCACCATGAACATAGGTTCAAATCATGCCTTTTAAATTCTACTTGTACCATACAGCCAATAAAGACTCAGAATTTACAAAGCAATCAAGCAAAGCCTTTGTCAGTTAAGGCAATGCTCTTCATCCCTTTCAACCAATTGAAACCCCCCCCCCATAATTAATCAAAATTACAACAGTCCCAGGACGAATGTAACACTAGGGACAATAAAGAATAAATTGATCCGGACAAATCCCGATAAAACAATATCAATACATCAGTCAATAGAAATTATTAAAAATGAAACAAGTTAAAAAATGATTAGAACAGAGTAATATGATGCTAGGGCCTCAAAATTTTTGCTACCAGTTCTCCAGAACCCGTCATAAACGTCAGCCACTATGTAAATCAAGGATTACACAAGAGCTGCTGATTCAATACCGCAAGTCAATCAAAAATCCAGCAGTTTTGAAACTTATTGCTTTGATCGGATCGGGGTGTCCATGGGGTCTGACCCAAAGACAGTAATAATGCTAGTGTCAAGTTTTGAGGTCGTCTCAAATAAATTGCATTTCAAACAAAGTCTTTGATGAAAAACTCTCATTTGTTAAGCACGACATTCTAACTCCGACTCATCGTAGCCAACACTGACTTCCTGACCCCAAACCCTCCCTTTCCTTTCCCCACTCCTCTGCACTCATTGGCCCTCTTCCAAGTCACTCTACCCCTAATCTACTGCTCCAGCTCAAAGGAATTTCCCCCCTCCCATCCCATCTCCTAGGGTAAATAAGTAGGTGAAAAGTCAAACTTCCCTTTCCAGATGCTTCCGCTTCTCCTTTTTATGTCAGCACTAGAGTAAATGCAGCTTGAAGTGCTGACAGCTAGTGTGATTGAAGCTCCACCCAACTCAGTACAGGTAGTCCTCGATTTACAACAGTTCATAGAGCGACCGTTCAAAGATATAACGGCACCGAAGAATGTGACTGATGACCGTTCTTTTTCACACTTACAACCTGTGTAGCAGCCCCGTGATCAGGTGATGTGTGTTCAACCGGTTCATACTTATGACGGTTGCATTGTCCCCGGGGTCACGCAATCCCTTTTTGCGACCTTCTGACAAGCCAAGTCCATGGAGAAGCTGGATTCACTTAACAAACATGTTACTGACTTAACCGCTGCAGCGAATGCCTGGACAATTGCGGCAAGAAACGTCATAAAAATGGGACAAACTCCAACTTAACAAAACCGTCTCTGTTAAGAACAACAATGTTGGGCTCAGGGTGGTCGTAAGTCGAGGCCTACCTTGTTTGACACACCTTCAAACCAGGGAAAGCTGTGCCATCCTTGTGGGTCTTTTTTAAACGACTCCCTACTGGTTTTTCTGCACTCCACTCATTGCATTAGTTCTCTTCAAAAATGTCCCAAAGAGGCTTTTTTTTTTTCAAGAGGCCGCTGGGATTTTCTGGTTTTTCTTTGAAGATGTTTTGCTTCTCATCCAAGAAGCTTCTTCAGCTCTGGCTGGATGGCGGGGAATGGAAAGATTTATATTCCTTCCATTTGCACTACTCAATGACCCTGAGGACACAGACAAATCTCCAAGTGGCCTCAACGAACCCCTAAAAGGATGCAAATGATTAACTATCTGCAAGGAGTATAAATCCTTTCATTCCTGACCACCCAATCCAGTGATGGATGGTTCAGGCCGGTTCGGGCTAACTGGTAGTTAAATTTCTGGCTGGCCGCGCCTCTCCCCTCCCCACCCCTTCCAGGAGCCCCCCTGTGGCCATTTTTGCTCCCAGGAGGATGCAGGGTGGCCTACTAGGCCCAAAACGGGGCGTGGCGGGGCAGTGCATCCGTCCCCCCGGCGGCCCGTTTTTGCTCCCACGGGGGTGCAGGAGGCCAAGAGCAGCCTGTCAAACCCCCTGCCCACGCCCACCCGGCTGGTCATTAGGGCAGAGAACTGGTCGCCACCGATGGGCGAGATCATCTGTGGTTTTGGGGTGAAGTGTCACCAGTACATTGACGATACACAGCTGTCCATTTCCACCTCGGACCACCCCAATGATGCCCTTGACGTGATGTCCCGATGCCTGGAGGCCTTGCGGATCTGGATGGGGAGAAACAGGCTCAGATTCAACCCCTCCAAGACTGAGTGGCTGTGGTTTCCGGTGCCCTGATATAGCCAGCTGGTGCCATTGCTGGCTATTGGGGATGAGATCTTGACCCCCTCAGAGAGGGCTCCCAACTTGGGCGTCCTCCTGGATACACGGCTGTCTTTAGACGATCATATGATGGCTCTGGCCAGGGGGGCCGTCTATCAGATTCGCCTGATTTCCTTTCTGGACCGGGACACCCTGCGCATGGTCACTCACGCCCTCGTCACCTCCCGTCTGGACTACTGTAATGTTCTCTATATGGGGCTCCCCTTGAGGAGCACCCGGAGGCTCCAACTGGTCCAGAATGCGGCCGTGCGAGTGATTATGGGGGCGACACCTCGCTCCCATTTAACATCTCTCTTGCGCGAGCTGCACTTGCTCTTTGTGGTCTTCCGGGTGCGTTTCAAGGTGTTGGTCACCACCTTTAAAGCGCTCCATGGCTTAGGACCTCGATATCTATAAGACCGCCTTCTGCTACCGACTGCCTCCCACCGGCCGGTACGCTCCCACCGAGAGGGTCTCCTCAGGGTGCCGTCAACCAAACTATGTCGACTGGCAACCTCCAGGGGGAGGGCCTTCTCAGTGGGGGGCCCTGCCCTATGGAACGAATTGCCCCCGGAGATACGAAGGATCCCTGACCTCCGCGCCTTCCGTCGTATCCTTAAGACCCTGCTATTTCATCAAGCTGATGGAACAAGGAGTTTTTAATAGGTTTTAATGGGTATTTTAGTTTTGAGTTTTAAGCATGGCCAAATTATTTAATTGTTTTAATTGTTTCTAATTTTTGTGTCTTTACTGTTTTTATTATGGCTGTACACCGTCCTGAGTCCTTCGGGAGGAGGGCGGTATAAAAGTGTAATCAAATAAATAAATAAATAAATTTGAATCCCACCAGAAAACATCCAGAAAACAAATGGAGTGGTTATTAGGAGGATTCCAGAGCTACACTATCTGGGCTGTGAATGACTTAGTCCGCCACAAGATGGCAGGAAAGAGACCAGGATTTTCATATCTCTTGGCGCCATCTGGTGGCAGGTCTGAGTTTTGCAGCCCAGGCTCAGTCATTGTGCAATAGAGTCTAACTTTTAACGCATTTCACAATCTCTTTGAGGAACTGATCCTTAATCCAGGTGGTCTTTTGTGCAGTTGGTTCAGTGGGGATAACTAGGATAAAGTTTCCCTGATAAGATGGGTGGACAATTAATTCATCCAAGCAATAAAATAAATATTTTATTCTTTATCATGCAGGGTGCTTTTTTTTTTATAAGGGAGAAAAAAACAGGTCTACAGCAGTCAAAGAGTTAACTTATATACATCATTTTTAATGAAACTGATTGGAGTGATAAACTAAACTCTAATTTCATTTTTACTGGCATGCATTTTATGGTTGGGTAGACAGTAAAACACAGATTTAGGATAATGGATTTTATGGAAATTAGAGGGGTGTCTTACCCTGGTATTAGCTAGCTTTCTTTTGTTATATTAATCTCCCGAGAATTTAAAAGCACAGTTCAAATTCCTAGTAGGGGGCAGAATTCAATATAAAATAAAAGCACATGTTTAGATCCATAAAAAACATTTACCTCCAAGTTATATCAAACCAGAGATGATAAGAAAGGGGTATGGCAGAAAAAAGGGACTCATTCATTGGTTGAGATCAAGAGGGCAGGAAGGATTGAGTATTGACCTGGGTTAGTTTAACTTGCCTTTTTTAAAGACTCCAAAGTTAAAATTGGATGAAAATCTAATGTAAACTTTTGGAGGGGGGAAACTATCCTGAAGCTGGGGTGGTGCAGTGGTTAAAAAGCAGTACTGCAGGCTCATTTTGCTGCCTGCAATTGAGCAGTTCAAATCTCACCAGGCTCAAGGTTGACTCAGCCTTCCATCCTTCCTTCTGAGGTGGGTAAAATGAGGACCCAGATTGTTGGGAGCAATATAGGCTGACATTGTAAACCGCTTAGAGAGGGCTGTAAAAGCACTGTGAAGCGGTATATAAGTCTAAGGGCTATTGCTAAGTGCTGTTGCTACCTTCTCCTTGTTTTCCGTAAAACAGCCTTGATTTCATTCATTTTCCACATTCAGCAGGGCAGAAATTCCAAATACAGATAGTTTTTTTAAAAAAATTGATTTATATGCCGCCCTTCTCCGGAGACTCAGTGCGGCTTACAATGCATTAAGCAATAGCCTTCATACTTTTGTATATTTATACAAAATCAGCTTATTGCCCCCACAAACTGGGTCCTCAATTGACCTACCTTAGAAAGGATGGAAGGCTGAGTCAACCTTGAGCCTGGTGAGATTCAAACGTACAGTAATTGCAGACAGCTGGTGTTAATCACAATGCTTTTAGTCTGCTGAGCTATCCAGACTCTTTTTTTAAAAATAAGTTCTCCATTTATAACAGTTCGTTTGTTTTTTAATATTTTTTAAATTTTAATTGTTTAGTGACTGTTTGAAGTTACAATGGCACCGAAAAAAGTGACTCATGACGATTTTTCACACTTATGACCGTTGCAGCATCTCCAAGGTCACGCGATCAAAATTCAGATGCATGGCAATTGACTCGTATTTATGACAGTTGCAGTGCCCTGGGGGTCACGTCCTCATTTTTTCCCACCTTCTATCAATGGGGAAGCCGGATTCACTTAACTAGTGGGTGACAAACTTAACAACGGCCACGATCCACTTAACAAATGTGGCGGGAGAAGTCGTAAAATGGGACAAAGCGCGCTTGACCAATTTCTCGCTTAGCAATGTCAATTCTGGGGCTCCATTGTGGCCGTACGTCCACAATGGAGTGTGGCCGGCTGTACTTTTGTCTGGCATTGACAAGAAAAAATAAGGTCGTAGAACAGAGCTTCTGAATCTTGGCAGCTTGATGGACACAATGGACTTCAACTCCCAGAATTCCCCAGCCAGCCAAGCTTGCTGTGATGCTCCAATTTTCACGGTTGAAATGACATGATGAAATTATGCATTGTGCCATTAAGGAGTTTCTCATCATGTCTTCCGTTTGACAGTGGTTAGTTGATGTTTGAGATGCAGATGATACCACTCTAATGGCAGAAAGTGAAGAGGAACTAAAGAGCCTCGGGTGAAGAAGGAGAGTGCAAAAGTTGGTTTGAACTCAACATTAAGAAAACTAAGATCATGACATCTGGCCCTCTCAATTCCTGGCAAATCGATGGGGAAGAAATGGAGGGAGTGACCGATTTTATTTTCCTGGGTTCCAAGATCACCGCAGATGGGGACTGCAGCCAAGAAATTAAAAGACGCTTGCTCCTGGGGAGGAAAGCTATGGCAAATCTAGACAGCGTACTAAAAAGCAGAGACACCACCCTGCCAACAAAAGGGCATATTGTCAAGGCTACGATTTTCCCAGTTGCAATGGATGCTGTGAAAGTTGAACCATAAGGAAGGCTGAGCGCCAAAGAATGGAGGCCTTTGAACTCTGGTGCTGGAGAAGACTCCTGAGAGTCCCTTGGACTGCAAGGCGATCCAACCGGTCAGTCCTAGAGGAGATCAACCCCGACCCCAACCCCTTCTTTAGAAGGCCAGATCCTGAAGAGGAAACTCAAATCCTTTGGCCACCTAATGAGAAGGAAGGACTCACTGGAGAAGAGCCCAATGCTAGGAACGATTGAGGGCAAAAGAAGAAGGGGACGGCAGAGAAGGAGGTGGCTGGATGGAGTCACTGAAGCAGTCAAGCATGAGTTTAAATGGACTTCAGAGGATGGTAGAGGACAGGAAGGCCTGGAGGAACGTTGTCCATGGGGTTGCGATGGGTGGGACACGACTTTGTGACTAACAACAACAGTTGATGTTTGTGGATATGCTCTCCTGGTCTGGTTGCCTATTTGTCCTGCATAGCGACTGTTACAGTCCTTACATTGTATGTTGTAAATAACGCCTGTTTTTTTTCTTCTGGGGCTGCTGGGTTTTTTGGTTTACTTAACTGTCTTGTGTGCTATAGGGAAGCCATGTGGTTGTAATAGTCTTCTGGTTGCTTTTGAGATGTTTTTGATTGATATCTGACCAACCATCAGGAAGTAAAGAATACCCCAATCAAGACAATAAATCAAAGAGTAAACAACAGCCTCATCAAGGAACCGTCGAAAACTCCCGCACCAACACTGACAAAGGCAAGCTGCTTGTGTATAAACAGAGAGCAAATCCCACTTCCTTCTACCACTGATGATGTTATCCAGTTGGGTAATGAAACGTCGGCCAAAAAAGCAACTAGGCTCAGAGAGCATTATGGACCTCACAGTTCAACCCTGAGCTAAAAATATTCTTTTATATTCTATATAGCTAAGTAGGAGACCGGCTTCTAAAGCGGAAAGTCCTGGCTTCGTCCAGGAAAATAGTCAAGATGAAAATGTCAGTGGTTTTCTAGAGTTCTGCACTGCAGTCAGATAAAATGGGGAATACTTGTACTGTAACTTCAGTAACTGGATTAGATAAGCACCTGGCTAGCCTTCCCCGGCTCCCAGAAGCTAAGATGGGCTAGGTTAGGCCTGGTTAGGAAGGAATCTTAGCAACCACGTTCACAGCCAACCCAAATAACAACCAAGGTGAGTCAACATGCAGACGCCAGGATCACATCTTTGCAATCAGCGTATCTGATGCAAGCAGATTAGGCTGTGGCTTTTGCAATATTAGAGCATTAGGCCCATGCCCTCTCACAGGCATTCAGGACTTCCAGGCCTGTAGGCCCCAGGAAAGAAAGGGAAAGATAAGGAAAAAGGAAAAAGGAAGGGAGGGAGGAAAGGAAGGAAATGGGGCGGAAGGGAAGGAAGGAAGGAGAGGAAAGGGGAGGGAGGGAGAGAAGGAAGAAAGGAAGGGGAAGAAATGGGAGGGAAGGAAGGGAGGGAGGAAGGAAGGAAAGGGAGGAAAGGAGAGGGAGGGAGGAAGGGAAGGAAGGAAAGGAGAGGAAAGGGGAGGGAGGGAGGGAAGGAAGGGAAGGAAGGAAAGGAGAGGAAAGGGGAGGGAGGGAGAGAAGGAAGAAAGGAAGGGGAGGAAATGGGAGGGAAGGAAGGGAGGGAGGAAGGAAGGAAAGGGAGGGAGGAAGGAAGGAAAGAGCCCTGGTGGCGCAGCAGACTAAAGTACTGTTATTAACAGTTATTAACATCAGCTGCCTGCAATTACTGCAAGTTCAAATCTCCCCAGGCTCAAGGTTGACTCAGCCTTCCATCCTTTCTAAGGTAGGGAAAATGAGGACCCAGATTGTGGGGGCATTAAGCTGACTTTGCATAAATATCCAAAAGTATGAAGGCTATTGCTTAAGACATTGTAAGCCGCCCTGAGTCTCCAGAGAAGGGCGGCATATAAATCAAATTTTAAAAAAGGGGGGGGGAGGAAAGGAGAGGGAGGGAGGGAGGAAGGGAAGGAAGGAAGGGAAGGAAAGGAGAGGAAAGGGGCAGGAAGCAAGCAAGGAAGGAAGGAAAGAAGGAAGTTTAATCCTTTCATAAGCCAAGATAAAAATGAAGGTGGCATATTTTGAGTCTGGTTAGCAAGACACAAATATTATGCTTTCATTACCCACCTTAAAGCAGGGCTCTCCAAACTTGGCAACTTTAAAAGACTTGTGGACTTCAATTCCCAGAATTCCACAGCCAGCTTTGCCTTAAAAAATGTTCACGTTGGACACGCTGCCTTAAATATTTCCTTTGTGTTGAGCTGAACTCCGAGAACCACACAGTAACTGTCCAAATGTGCTTGTCCGCTACCTTGGATTGACTGACCGATTGATTGACTGTCATCAACTCCTGGTGACCCACCTGGATAGATTTGCTCTGGAATGATCAGTCTCTAACCTGGTCTTCTGAATCTGTACCCATCAATGCTGGTTGTCTCCTTTTTTTTCTCTTTCTTTCCACCTCTCCCAGCATTATAGACTTCAAAGGAGCTGAAGGTGTCTCAAGCTATTGTAATTTGGAAAGGCCAATATTCCAAAAACTCCAGCATTTTTTTAAAAAATTGGGACTTAAAGGCTTATTGGGACTTAGAGAGGGACCTTGGAGTCCTAGTAGACAATCACTTAAATATGAGCCAGCAGTGTGCAGCAGCCGCCAAAAAAAAAAGCTAACACAATCCTGGGTTGTATAAACAGAGGCACAGAATTGAAATCAGGTTAAGTATTAATAATGCTTTATCAAGCCTTAGTAAGGCCACACCTGGAATACTGAATCCAGTTTTGATCACCACATTACAAAAAATACGTTGAGACTTTGGAAAAAATTCCAAAGAAGAGCAACAAAGATGTTTAAAGGCCTGGAGACTAAAACATATGAAAAACAGTTGCATGAGTTCAGTATGGCTAATCTAGAGAAAAGAAGGACTGGGGGGGACATGATAGCAGCCTTTCAATAATTGAGGGGCTGCCCCAAAGAAGAGGGAGTCAAGCTATTCTGCAAAGCACCAGAAGTCAGGACAAGAAACAATGGATGGAAACTAATCAAGGAGAGAAGCAACCTGGAACTGAGGAGAAACGTCCTAACAGTGTCCCAGAGGTGCTTTTTTCAGGAGGCCACTGGAATTCCTTGTTTTATTCTTTTGAAGACCTTTTGCTTCTCATCCAAGAAGACTCTTCAGCTCTGATAGGATAGCGGGGACTGTCAAAGCTGAAGAAGTTTCTTGGATGAGAAGCGAAAGGTCTTCAAAAGGAAAAAAAACCCCAAGAAAGTCCAGTTGCCTCCTGGAGAAAAAACACACACACACACACACAACCACGACCTGGATGACTGAGAGTCTCTACAGACTTCCTAAACAGGGAGGACAATCAAGCCCTGGACCGGCTTGCCTCCAGATGTTCATCGCTGAAGGATTTCAGAAGAGGCTGGACAGCTGCTGGTCTGAATGGTGGCTCAGTGGCCAAGACGCTGAGCTTGTCGATCAGAAAGGTCGGCGGTTCGAATCCCTAGTCCAGGTCTCCTGTGTGAGTAGGGGGTTGGACTAGATGACCTCCGAGGTCCCATCCAACTCTGTTACTCTTAACGTCTCCTGCGTGAGGAGGGGGTTGGACTAGATGACCTCCGAGTTCCCTTCCAACTCTTACTCTTAACGTCTCCTGCGTGAGGAGGGGGTAAGACTAGATGACCTCCAAGGTCTCTTCCAACTCTGTTACTCTTAACGTCTCCTGCGTGAGGAGGGGGTAAGACTAGATGACCTCCGATGTCCCTTCCAACTCTGTTACTCTTAACGTCTCCTGCGTGAGGAGGGGGTAAGACTTGATGACCTCCGAGGTCCCTTCCAACTCTTACTCTTAACGTCTCCTGCGTGAGGAGGGGGTAAGACTAGATGACCTCCAAGGTCTCTTCCAACTCTGTTACTCTTAACGTCTCCTGCGTGAGGAGGGGGTAAGACTAGATGACCTCCAAGGTCTCTTCCAACTCTGTTACTCTTAACGTCTCCTGCGTGAGGAGGGGGTAAGACTTGATGACCTCTGAGGTCCCTTCCAACTCTTACTCTTAACGTCTCCTGCGTGAGGAGGGGTAAGACTAGATGACCCCCAAGGTCTCTTCCAACTCTGTTACTCTTAACGTCTCCTGCGTGAGGAGGGGGTAAGACTTGATGACCTCCGACGTCCCTTCCAACTCTGTTACTCTTAACGTCTCCTGCGTGAAGAGGGGGTAAGACTTGATGACCTCCGACGTCCCTTCCAACTCTGTTACTCTTAACGTCTCCTGCGTGAGGAGGGGGGTTGGACTAGATGACCTCCGAGGTCCCTTCCACCTCTATTCTGATTCGGTTTCTCGTGGCCGGGGGCTTGGAGCCGGCCAAAGGGATGGTTGAGTGGGATGAAAGCGGTCCTTGAAATGAGCGGTGGGGGGGAGGCACCTTTGCCACCGCCACTAACCCCCCCACCTCACCCCCCCGGGGAAACAAATAGCCGACGGTTAAGCGAGACACCCAGCCCGGCGACTCGCTGGCGCTGGCGTGGTTGTCGATCCGGCCAGCGAGGCGTCCGCAGAGCCCGGGCGAAGGATTAAGGTTTCCCCGCTATCTGGCTCTCGCCATCTGCCCGCCGCCACCACCGCCGCCTCCGCCTAGCCCGGAGGGGTGGGATAGGGGGGAAAGGGGCTTCGGTTTCAGCTCGGCTTGCCCCCGCGCCTCCCCGCCGCCGGAGAAGCCGGGAGCAGGGTCCCAGCGAATCAGAATCAGGCTCTAGAGCTGGAAGGGACCTTGGAGGTCATCTAGTCCAACCCCCTGCTCAAGCGGGAGATCCTGTACCGGGGATTCAAGCGGCGGGGCCCGGAGGAAAGGCAAGCCGGCTTTGGGAGGAGGAGGAGGAGAAAAAGCGCAACGGGGATCAGAATCAGAATCGGGCTCTAGAGCTGGAAGGGACCTTGGAGGTCATCTAGTCCAACCCCCTGCTCAAGCGGGAGATCCTGTACCGCGGGGCCCGGAGGAAAGGCAACCTGGCTTTGGGAGGAGGAGGAGAAGCGCAAAGGGGATCAGAATCAGAATCAGGCTCTAGAGCTGGAAGGGACCTTGGAGGTCATCTAGTCCAACCCCCTGCTCAAGCGGGAGATCCTGTACCGCGGGGCCCGGAGGAAAGGCAACCTGGCTTTGGGAGGAGGAGGAGAAGCGCAAAGGGGATCAGAATCAGAATCAGGCTCTAGAGCTGGAAGGGACCTTGGAGGTCATCTAGTCCAGCCCCCTGCTTAAGCGGGAGATCCTATACGGGGGATTCAAGCGGCGGGGCCCGGAGGAAAGGCAAGCCGGCTTTGGGAGGAGGAGGAGGAGAGGAGGAGGAGGAGAAAAAGCGCAGCGGGGACTTTTGGGGGTTTGGCTGTCGGAGGCTCTGGGCCATTTTCGGGGGGAACCGGGGGAAGGGGCGGGGGTTGGGTCGGGGTTGAGGGTTTGCAGCAGGGCGGAGCGATCGGGGCGCAGTTTTCTGCGCGCCACAACGACCGACGGGAGCAGTGAGAAATGAGCCGCCCTACTTTGCGCTTGTTTAGAGGCTAGGGATGTCCTTCAGACGGCCTTCTGATTCCTGGATGCAACCTGGCTTCTGGGTTCCTGTGGTGCACTGAAATGGGTCGTCGGTAGCAGTAACAGAGTTGGAAGGGACCTTGGAGGTCATCTAGTCCAACCCCCTGCTTACGCAGGAGACCTGGATTAGGGATTCGAACTGCCAACCTTTCTGATCGACATCCTCAGTGCCTTAGCCAAGGAGCCACCATTTCAAGAGGCTGCCAGAGAGAGTATTTATAGCTCAGGGTTGAGATGAGGGGTCCTTGGGACTCCCTGAGCTTGGGACTTTGCTTGTAGACGTTTCATTACCCAACTAGGTAACATCATCCATGCTAGAAAAGAGTGAGGGTTGCAGGGAGGAGGACGAGGAGAAGCCCTCGGTGCTCTCTGAGCCGGTGGTTTTCCTGCATTCATTAGGCAAAACTGGGTAAACACTGATGATGTTACCCAGTTGGGTAACGAAACGTCAACAAGAAAACCAGCAAGCTCGGAGAGCACCGAGGGCTTCTAAAGAGGTTGTGTGTTTGTACGGGTAGTCCTCGACTTACGACGAGTCAGTTTAGCGGCCTGTTCAAAGGGATGGCACCGAACGACGCGACTGATGACCGTTTTTCAGAGTCATGACCTTTGCAACATTCCCATGATCGTGGGATCACAAGTCACCGGATGCTTGGTGACTGATTCGCATTTATGACGGTTGCAGGCCAGGACTCGGGGTCACGTGATCCCTTTTGGCAAATATATGACCAATGGGGAAGCCAAATTCACTGAACTGTTGGGTTACTAATCGTAAGTCAAGGATATCTCTACAGCCTGGGTGATTTTTAAGACTCCACCAAAGAGAAGATGACAACGGCCTTATTTCTTTCCTAAATTTTGTTCTGCAATGAGTCCTCCTGGATTCACAGTTGTCTCTGGAAGATCATGTGACGACTGTGACCGGGGGGGGGGGGGGGGCATTCGTCCAGGTTTGCCTGGTGCCCCAGTTGCGGCCTTACTTGGACCAAGATGCCCTACGCATCTTGGTCCAAGTTAGGCCGCAATCTTTAATCTTTGGGTTTTAAATTAATTTCGGCCGAAATTATAATAATTTTAAATAATTGTAAATTTTAAATTATGATGCCTGTATACTTTGTTTTTACCTGGCTGTACACTGCCTCGAGTCCTTCGGGAGAAGGCTGGTATAGAAATAAAATTGTCTGTCTGTCTGTCTGTCTATCTATCTATCTATCTATCTATCTATCTATCTATCTATCTATCTATCTATCTATCTATCTATCTATCTATCTATCTATCTTTTAGCTATATCTATCTTCTATGTATCATCTATCTATCTTCTATCTATCTACTATCTCTCTCTCTCTCTCTCTCTATCTATCTATCTATCTATCTACGCACTGTTACTCATGCGCAGGTCACCTCCCATCTTGACTACTGCAACGCTCTCTACCTAGGGCTGCCCTTGAAAACTACTCAAAGGCTTCAGCTGGTGCAGAATGCGGCCGTGCGGGTTGTGATGGGAGAGTCCTGACACACCCCGCGGGTTGTGATGGGAGAGTCCCGACACACCCCTCCTGCGCGACCTGCATTGGTTACCGGTTGCCCTTCGGGTGAGGTTCAAGGTGCTGGTTATCGGATTCCCTGCAGCCAGCGACAATCCCCAATCGTCCGGTGCGTTCCCACAGACAGGGCCTCCTCAGAGTGCCGTCGGCCAGACCGTTGTCAGCTGGCGACCCCCAGGGGGAGAGCTTTCTCTGTGGGCGCACCCACCCTCTGGAACCAACTTCCTTTGGAGCTCCGGATGGCTCCTGAACTTCGCTCGTTCCGCCGTGATTTGAAGACCTGGTTGTTTCACAGTTTGGACTGACGGGGGATTTCTTAAATTAATTTTAATTGTCTTAAATTCGAATTTTTAATTTTACTGTTTTAACGAGGGATTATGCATTTTTATTGTTGTGAGCTGCCCTGAGTCCTCGGGAGATAGGGCAGCATATAAATTGCATAAATAAATAAATGACTGGTACTCAAGAGACATTTTCCTGAGGTTCTGATTCACACAACACCCTAAATTGGATTAAAAAGATCCTGGGTAAACTTTTAGTTTTATGAGTCATCTTACTTATACTTAATACTTATACTACTTAATAGGCTGACTCTGATTCTGGGTTTTATTATTTATTATTAATTAGTTATTTGGTTTAAAATGGGATTTTATTGTACATGTTTCTTAATTTCACTGCCCTGAGTCCTTCGGGAGAAGGGCGGCATATAAATACATGTAATAAATAAATAAATACTTGCTGTGTGAAGTGGACAATCCCATTAGTGGTGGGTTTCAAATTTTTTTACTACCGGTTCTGTGGGCGTGGCTTGATGGGCATGGCAGGGGAAGGATACTGTAAAATCTCCATTCCCTCCCCACTCCAGGGGAAGGTAACTGCAAAATCCCCATTTCCTCCCAATCAGCTGGGACTCGGGAGGCAGAGAATAGATGGGGGCGGGGCCAGCCAGAGGTGGTGTTTACCGGTTCTCCGAACTACTCAAAATTTCTGCTACCAGTTCTGCAGAACTGGTCAGAACCTGCTGAAACCCACCTCTGAACCCCATTCAACCAGATTATGGCTTGTTTGGGTTCCTCCACTCTATTTACTGACTCAGTTTTGCCTTCGTAAGTTGTGGGAGCTTCATCACTGGAGGCTTTCAAGAAGAGACTGGACTGCCATCTGTCAGAAATGGTGTACGGTCTCCTGCTTGGGTGGGTGGGGTTTGACTAGATGACCCACAAGGTCTCTTCCAACTCTGTTAATCTGTAACCTCTGAAGATTTAGAGTTAAGTGGACTGTGTGAATGTAGACAATTACACTGTATGTAGGCATTGGATGTGCTGCCAAATATTTCTGGAGAACCAATGCCCCACAAACTTATTTTATTGATATACCGTGTTTTTAAAAAACACGATGGAGTGATGGTGAGAATTGCTATGTTGATTCTCATGAATTTACATCTGGAGGCTTTGCTATAAATTTGAGCCCTTATGTCACACGTGCATCATGTTGTTTTGCTAGTATGTTGAAGCTTCCGTATCCTGAGGGTTTGCAGGAGAATAATCTTTTCCATCGTAATGATGGGTATCGTTATCTGTTAAGTATATTATCAAACAATGATGCTATTAACAGTAGTTGCATTAAGGCACCTGTTCTTGTGTAACTTTGATTACTCCAAATAGAAAATAATAGGATGGGTAGGGATGCAATGCGGCGTACTTAGGATCTGCATAATTTATTTTAATTTTTTAATATATTTTTTAGCCTGCCGTTTTTATTTTATGTGTAGCTCAAAAGTGGTGAACATAATACTCCTTCCTTCTTCTATTTTCCCTATAACGACAACCCTGTGAAGTTGGTTGGGCTGAGAGAGGGATTGGTCCAAAGTTACCCAATCAGCTTTCGTCCCTAACTCACCATCTCCTGATGATTGGCCCAAAGTCACCTAGCTTTCATTCCTAAAGCGGACTAGAACTCACAGACAACTGGCGATTAGCGGAAAGTCACCCAGCTGACTTTCATCCCTAAGGTGGAACTAGAACTCAGCATCTCTTGATGATTGGCTCAGTCACCCAGCCGGCTCTCATGCCTAAAGCCAAATTAGAATTCAGCATCTCCTGGTGGTTGGCCCAAAGACACCAAGCTAGGTCTCATGTCTAAGGCAGAACTATAATTCACAGTCCCCTGTTGATTGGCCCAAAGTCACTCAGCCAGTTTTCATGGCCAAGGCAGGACTAGAACTCAAGGCCTCCTGGTGATTGACCCAAAGTCACCCAGCTAATACCTAAGGCAGAACTATAACTCACAGTCCCCTGGTGATTGGCCCAAAATCATCCAGCCAGTTCCAGTCCTATGCCTAAGGCAGGACTAGAACTCAATGTCTCCTGGTGATTGGCCCAAAGTCACCCAGCTAATACCTAAGGCAGAACTATAACTCACAGTCCCCTGGTGATTGGCCCAAAATCATCCAGCCAGTTCCAGTCCTATGCCTAAGGCAGGACTAGAACTCAAGGTCTCCTGGTGATTGGCCCAAAGTCACCCAGCTAATACCTAAGGCAGAACTATAACTCACAGTCCCCTGGTGATTGGCCCAAAATCATCCAGCCAGTTCCAGTCCTATGCCTAAGGCAGGACTAGAACTCAATGTCTCCTAGTGATTGGCCCAAAGTCACCCTGCTAATACCTAAGGCAGAACTATAACTCACAGTCCCTTGGTGATTGGCCCAAAGTCACCCAGCTAGGTTTCATGCCTAAGGCAGAACTATAACTCACAATCTCTTGGCTTTTACCACGAGACCAAACTGGATCTCCTGATCATCTTTATAATCTTCCCATTTTAATCATCCCCAAGAATGCTAATATTCCTTCTCATTGTCTGTTTTTATTTCCCCCCTCTCCGTCTTGAGAAGCCCCACCGTCCATCCCCTGCGCGATGCCCGAATCCCAAAGCCGCTCAGGCCGCCTTTTCCCCCAATCTATTCCCATCCCCTCAGGAAGACGGCCTGCTCAGGGAAATTTCTCAACGACCGGCAGCCTAATTTCTCTGCCGCTTTTGATTGACACGCTGTCTCAGAGATCATGTGTTAATCCCTTCTCCACTCAAGCCTTTTCATAACTCATTTCTCTCGGGCGAGATGGAGACTCTGATCGTTGCCGTGGCAACCGCGATAGCGCTAAGCCATTTCCCTCTCTGCACGGAGCCATTATTCCACATGCATAGACGATGCGCGACAAAGGTCGCCCCAAAGTCATCGGCGGCACAGCACACGTTTATTAAACTTTTATTTTGCCTTTTCCTTTCTTTTTTCTTTCTTTCTTTTGCCTTCCTTCCTTCTTTTCTTTCTTTCTTTCCTTCCTTTTCTCTCTCTCTCTTTCTTTCACCTTCCTTTCTTCTTTTCTTTCTTTCCTTTCTTTTCTCTCTTTCTCTCACCTTCCTTCCTTCCTTTCTTCCTTCCTTCCTTTCTTCCTTCCTTCCTTTCTTTCTTTCTCTCTTGCCTCCCTCTTTCTTCCTTCCTTCCTCCCTCCCTCCCTCCCTCCCTCCCTCCCTCTTTTCCTTTCCTTTCCTTTCCTTTCCTTTCCTTTCCTTTCCTTTCCTTTCCTTTCCTTTCCTTCTTCTTTCCTTCCTTTAGACCATTTTCCTACCCGGCATTTCTCTCCATCTGGAGATGCCGGTTGATTTCCAGCTGGGGACGTAGAGGAAAGGACAAGAAAGGAGGGGAAAATGAGGCTAAATCACATACACAAGAACACACATTTCCAAATTGCATCGAGATATTATAACAACAGCAGCAGCAGCAATAATAAAAAAAATCACCAAAGGCAGGCTGGTAGGCAGGATGGAGAGATTAGCTTTAACAGCAGCTGGTTTGGCCTTGTTAGTTTCTGTATTTTTATTTTGCAGACCCAGCCAATAAAAGTCTTCAGAGGGAAAGAAAAAAAGGGGGGAACAACACAAATAAAACTCAGGAAATTAAAATCTCCAAAGAGAAAAAAAAAAAAAACATTGGAGGCAAGGCAGGGTGGATTCTGATTGTTCATCATCATCAGCTAACATGGTTGTACAGAGAGGAAAATTAAAAAAATAAAGAAATCATATTCCCCTCTTCCCAATGGTATATAAAGTGATATTCTATTTAAGAGTGGAATCTATCGGTCTGATCTTGTCTACTATTGGGGTGGCTGAAATGAACAGAGGCTGTCTGTCCACCTCAGGGAAACATTTCGACCGATGCTTTAAAGATGCTCTCGTCTTCCTGGCTGGGAGTGAGTGGAGACTACAGTCTCCATGTTTCACAACCGCTGTGGTTGCAGAATTCTGGAAATCGCAGTTGCAAAATGCTCAGAAAAGCATCTAGGGCCATACTTCTTAACCTTAGCAACTTTAAGATAGGTGGACTTCAATTCCCAGAATTCCCCATGCTGGCTGGGGAATTCTGGGAGTTGAAGTCCACCTATCTTAAAGTTGCTAACATTGAGAAACTTGGCTAAGGTGCCAAGGGGTGGGGAATCTCAGATTCTAAAATTTAGGCTCAGAGTTGTGGGGCAGAGATTGAGAACACAACTGTCAGCCCTTTGAGGTAGGCCAGCAAAGAAAACACAGCCCCTAACACTCTTCTATAGTAAAGCTTAAAGGATTGCTGGATTTTTGTTGTTGTTATAGGATATAATAACAGAATTCTGACTAAATTGACTTGTTTGATTACAGAGAGAACAGGAATTTCAGCTATATTTCTTTCGTTACTGTTCGCTTTTCCTTTTATTTATTTTTTTCTATTTTTCATGTTTCTTTAGTTTTTTTTTTAAAAAAAATATGTCTTTTTAATAAAAAGGAGATAGAAAAAAAATATTGAGTTGGCTGGCTGGGGAATTCTGGGAGTTGAAGTCCAGAAGTCTTAAAGTTGCCAAGTTTGAGGACCTCTGCTTTAAACCCATAAAACACGGTAATCCTTGGTGTGAATGCCCCAATGTTAAATACACACAAAGATTTTCTTATCATCCAGAAGTTCCCGTCCTGTTATTAAGGATGAAGAAATAGGCAGCTTTGTAAATAGATATAAGCTATCAATAATTTTTGAGGGGAAAAAGGACGTGGCTAGAGGTATGGAGGAAGGGGAAGCAGCTGAAGCTCAAAACACAATTTGGAAACCAAAAATACATGCCGACAGGTTTAAGGGATTATGGGCCTTGAAGCCCATAGTTCAAAACCTTTCAACCTTTCAACCATGGTTATCTGCAGCTGGATCACCTGTCGATGTTCTGCCCCAGCTACAGACCCCAAAGAATGCAGCACACACAAAGTCCGTACAAACCTTAGTTTACTAATTAAGGACTACTAATGAGCTTTCTTAGTAGTTGTTCGAACACAAGTACAGTTTAAATCAGTCTTTTCTGAACGAGGGCTGTTAATTTAACTTCATTAACAGCCGACAAGAATCCAAAGAATAATAAGGCATCTGAGGAACAGTCTTTCAGAAAACCGTAATCTTACTGTGGATGGCAGAATGCCCAGAAGCAATTTGCAGGAAAACTGACGAGAGAAACATGAGCCGAATCAAACGTTTCTGGAATCAAGACGCGAAGGAATATGAACGAAGTTGTTTCCTGCAAATTGCATCCGTTGTTGTCCTTTCTTAAATAGGCTAGGGGAGTGGCCAATTAATCCAAGCCTTACTCTCGAGGAGACCTCCTCCTGAGGAGCCACTCCTGCCTTTTAACAGCTCTGCGCGCTCGTGCATCTAGAATAGACTCCTCATCTTCTTCCTCTTCACTTATGGGAGCTTCTGGAGGTTCTGAAGGCCCTGGCTGAATCCCCACCTCTGGCACCACATCTTCTCCAGCCTCCTCACTGTCCGACTCGAGAGCCAGCTGCACAGGCTGTACCACACCACCCTCCTCACTGTTGGAATCAGCTACTAACTGCATAGGCCACTGATGCGTCGCAACAGTCGATCACTGATGACAGACCACAGGACTGCTTGCTTTCTGATTCAGTTGCTGGAGATTTTCAGCAATGAAGACAGAATTTTCATCCACTTAACCAGGTTAACCAAATCTTAGCATTCATACCGTAGGCAGGCTGGATTACTGTTCATTTTAGTTTGTGTATGTCTATGGCTTAGACCGAGATATAAACTTGGCTCATTGGTTCACTTCTGCTTCAAGTATACAGGTAGTCCTCAACTTACAACAGTTCATTTAGGCACTGAAAAAAAGTGAAAAAAAGACCTATGACCGTTTTTCACATTTACGACCATTGCAGCATCCCCATAGTTACGTGATTAAACTTTAGTTGCTTGGCAACTGATTTGTATTTGTGACGATTGCAGTGTCCCGGGGTCACGTGTATTGTGACCCAAGTCCAAGCAGGTATTATCAGACGCAAACAGTTCGAAACAAACAGACTTTATTAGAACAGTGAGAATTAACTCATTCTCAGTGTAGTCCAAACTCATTCAAAACAAATTCTTCATAACACAATTCTTCAGCCTTATCACCAACCTTGGTTCTAATTAGGCAACCTGCCAAAGGCTTTTCTTGGCAAAAGTTCAGAAGCAGAAGACGCCGACAAGAAATAAACACAGCAAGACAAGAAACAAATCTATCAATGTTGTTTTCCGACAAAGAGCCCAAGAGCCATTGCTGGTCTTTTAAGCCTTATGGGAGGGGCCAATCATCTCCTGGCCTTACTCCCGAGTTGTCTTCTTTACTTTAGCTGCTCTTGCCTTCTGGCAGCTCTTCTCAAGTGTGCACTAGAAACAGGCTCCTCCTGTTCCTCTACCTCTCTACTGTCAGCCTCTGGAGGCTCTGGAATCCGCACATCACTCCCAGATGGCCCTGGCCCCATCTCTGCCTCCGACGCAGAGCCCACATCTGGGCCTTCCCCAGCCTCCAGGACTGGCCCATGTTCCTTCCCAGCCTCCTCACTGTCAGACTCCGCTGCCCGCTCCACAGGCTGCTGGCAGACCACAACAACGTGGTCCCCTTTTGCAATCTTCTGACAAACAAAGCCAATGGGGAAGCCAGATTCACTTAACAACTGTGTTATTAACTTAACAACTGCAGTGATTCACTTAACAAATGTGGCAAGAAAGATGGTAAAACGGAACAAGATTCACCTAAAAAACGTCTCTTTTAACAACAGAAATTTTGGGCTCATTTGTGGTCGTAACTCAAGGACTACTTATAACTGTGTGAAGAGCATGGGATATAGATAGTCCTGGACTTATGACTGGTTGCTTCGTGTGTTCAAAGTTATGATGGAGCCCCCCCCGCCAAAAAAAGTTACTTACAACCCAGTTCTGAAGTTCTGACGAGTAGCCCCTTCTTGTGGTCATGCAACTGTGTTTTGGCCACTCAGCAAACATTCCACATTTATGACTGTTTGCAGCATCCCGCAGTCACATGGCCTCAATTTATAGTTTTACCAAAAAATTGCATTTACCTCTAGTTTTGGACAAAAAAAACAACAACAAAGGGAACAATGGGTTTATTTAATTACTGCAATGTTCACTTTATGACCCACGAAAAAAAGTAAAATCAAGTCAGCCACTTTATTACTGTCATGACTTATGACCGTAAGGGGCAGGCTCCATTACGGCCATAAGCAGTGGTGGGATTCAGCCGGTTCGGGCTGGTTCGGGTGAGCCAGGAATTAAATTGCTTGCTGGCTCCACCCTACCATGCCCTGCCACACCCCACTCCTTCTAGGAGTCCCCATGTGCCCCATTTTGGCTCCAAGGTAAGCACAGGGAGGCCTACTAGGCCCAAAACAGGGCACAGGGGAGGGTGCAGTGCCTCCCGCAACTCGTTTTTGCTCCCAGGAGACTTCAAGGGCACGGGCAGGGCGGGGTGTTCCACACACACCGCCCCGCGTGCCCCCCCCCCCCCCCAGTGGCTCATTTTTGCTCCCAGGAGGGTGCAGAAGGCCGAGTATTGCCTGTCACATCCCATGGCCATGTCCACCCAGCCGGTCATTAGGGCAGAGAACTGGTTGTTAAATTATTTGAATCCCACCACTGGTCATAATTCAAGGATCCTTTCTAATTCAATAACCAGGCTAAGCATTTTGTGTGAACCCACACAAGAAATGTATATTTTCTTAGTTGGGCAGAATGTTTTCGGTTGAAAGGCTAAGTAAACTGTTCAGTGTTTTGGATTCATAAAATAAACTTTGATGTCCCAAGTGTCTCGCTTTCTGTTTCCATCAGCACACCGTCTCCTCTTCCTGATATTTCAACAGCTTGCTTGGTTTAATCACAAGTTCCTGGTACTTAGTTATTCTTGTGCACTGCATTCAAATTGTGGCATTTCAGGCCAGGGAGTAGATTATGGGGGGTGGGGGGTATCTGAGTTCTTGTGGTTTTCATGGTCCAATAGATGGACAGTTTTTATACTTCAGCGCCAAAAAGAATTATGTTCCATATATAGGTGGATAATATTCACCCACAGCATTATATAAACCCGTGATGGCGAATCTATGGCATGTGTGCCACAGGTGGCATGCGGAGCCATATCTGTCGGCACGGAAGTGTTGCCCTAGCTCAGCTCCAGCACGCATGTGCGCACCAGCCAGCTGATTTTCGGGCCTTCTGGGCCCACTGGAAGTCGGAAAACAGGCCATTTCCGCCCTCCGGAGGGCTTCCGGTGTGTGTGTGGGGAAGGCAATTTTCGCCCTCCCCAGGCTCCTAGAAAGGCTCTGGAGCCTGGGGAGGGTGAAAAACGGGCCTTCCGGTCCCACTGAAAGTCGGGAAATGAGCCGTTTCCTGCCTCCAGAGGGCCTTGTGGGGGGGGGGTGTTGGAGAAGGCTGTTTTTGCCCTCCCCAGGCTTCAAGAAAGACTCTGGAGCCTGAGGAGGGCAAAAAACGGGCCTACCAGGCCCACCGTGCCATCGCATGCCAAAAGCATGGGGAGCATGGGGAGGGTCATGCATGGGGGGCAGGGCACATTAAATTATGGCTGTGGGCACAGGTGCGCAACCCCGCTGCACTCCCCCCGCTTTTGGCACACGACAGCAAAAAGGTCAGCCATCACTGATATAAACCATGGAATCTGTTGCCAAAAAGAAAGAAAGAAAGAAAGAAAGAAAGAAAGAAAGAAAGAAAGAAAGAAAGAAAGAAGGAAAGAAAGAAAAGACAGGAAGGAAGGAAGGAGGGAAGGAAGGAAGGAAGGAAGGAAGGAAGGAAGGAAGGAAGGAAGAAAAAAGAAAGAAAGAAAAAGACAGGAAGGAAGGAAGGAAGAAAGAAAGAGAGACAGGAAGGAAGGAAGAAAGGAAGGAAGGAAGGAAGGAAGGAAGAAAGAAAGAAAGAAAAAGAGACAGGAAGGAAGGAAGGAAGGAAGGAAGAAAAAAGAAAGAAAGAAAAAGACAGAAAGGAAGGAAGGAAGGAAGGAAGGAAGAAAGAAAGAAAGAAAGAAAGAAAGAAAGAAAGAAAGAAAGAAAGAAAGAAAGAAAGAAAGAAAGAAAGAGACAGGAAGGAAGGAAGGAAGAAAGAAAGAAAGAGAAAGAAGGAAGGAAGGAAGGAAGGAAGGAAGGAAGGAAGGAAGGAAGGAAAGAAAGAAAGAAAGAAAGAAAGAAAGAAAGAAAGAAAGAAAGAAGTTAAAAATAAACCAGGGGAACATTTGAGAAGAGCGGAGAATATATGGCAGAATCTTTCAATAGCTTCCTTACACATCACGAAAGTGAAAAAAATAATAATGTCAGTGTTAAATATTAAGAACTTTCAGGTTGACAGTGAAGAAGTGAAAGGACCGGGAGTCTTCAAGAACAGGTAAAGCTGGTCCATGGGATGGAGAAATCACAAAATTAATCCCTAGAGAAACGGACCTGAGAAATTTAACTTAACTTAAACATTGGAAGAGTTAAAACAGTTGTCTTCCCCATAGGAGTACAGGTAGTCCTCAACTTATGACCGCAATGGAGCCCAAAGTTTATTTTTCTACGAGAGACATTTTTTAGGTGAATCTTGTTCCATTTTACTACCTTCCTTGCCACCGTTGTTAAGAATCACTGCAGTTGTTAAGTTAGTAACACGGTTGTTGAGTGAATCTCGTTTCCTAACCCTCGTTTCCCTCTTGACTATGCTTGTCAGAAGGTCGCAAAAGAGGATCACCAGGACACTGCTACAGTCATAAATGTGAGTCGGTTGTCAAACATCTAAATATAAATCATGTGATCGTGGGATGTTGCAATGGTCATAACCAGTGGTGAAAGCCAAATATTTTTACTACTGTTCTGTGGGCGTGGCTTGGTGGGCATGGTGTGGCTTGGTGGGCGTGGCTTGGTGGGTGAGGTAGGGGAAGGATAATGCGGGACCACCTTCTGCCGTTGATAGCCTCCCACCGGCCAGTACACTCCCATAGAGAGGGACTCTTCAGGGTGCCGTCAGCCAGGCACTGTCGGCTGGCGACACCCAGGGGGAGGGCTTTCTCTGTGGCAGCACCTGCCCTCTGGAACGATCTGCCCCTGGAGATACGCAGGATACCAGATCTCCGGAGATTTCGCCGTGCCCTAAAAACTTTTTTATTCCATCAAGCTGGGCGGGCGTAAACCCCCCCTCCCCTTAGATAGTTTTAATTGTAAATGGGTTTTAGTCAGGATGTTTTAATTTTGGGCCAAAATTGTTTCATTCTTTTAAAATTTTAAATTTTGTATTGGGATGTTTTTTATTCTTGGCTGTGCACCGCCCTGAGTCCAGCAGGAGAAGGGCGGTATACAAATTAAATAAAATAAATAAATAAAATTTCCATTCCCACCTCACTCCAGGGGAAGGATACTGCAAAATCCCCATTCCCTCCCCACTCTGGGCCAGCCAGAGGTGGTATTTGCAGGTTTTTCAAACTACTCAAAATTTCCGCCACCGGTTTTCCAGAACCTGCCAGAACCTGCTGGATTTCACCCCTGGTCATAACTGTGAAAAATGGTCATAAATCACTTTTTACAGCACCGTAACTTTGAACGGTAATTACGCAAAGTGTTGCGAAGAGGTCTTCCTGTACACAGCTGTGAAAGCTGGCCATTGAGAAAGAGCTGAAGAAGGTGGACAGATGCCTAGATAGAGTGGTAGATCTGGAGATGGCGACTAGAGAAGAATGCGAGAAGAATCCATCAATCTTGGTCTGAAGAAGGACTGGTTGTTCCTTGAGGTGATGAAGTGTCTGCAGAAGCTCATATTTTAGGTGTGTGATGTCAGCAGACGATGGACCACAAAACATGATTCTGCTTGGGAAGGTTGGAAGAAGTAGAAGAGAAAGGATGGGTAAGAAGGATGGTCAGGATCAAAGAGAATAACAGAGTAGGAAAGGACCTTGGAAATCTTCTAATCCAGAGGTCGGCAACCTTAAACACTCAGAGAGCCATTTGGACCCGTTTCCCACAGAAAAGAAAACACCGGGAGCCACAAAACTCTTCCCGTACCTGTCTATTTCCTGAGCAGCCATAAAACTAGCATATACGAATGAAAGATTCTGTTTTCTTCTGAAACTTTTCTTTTCTTGGATTTATCCATGATTGGCCTACTGGGGATCGAAAAGCTTAATAAATTGTGCATCAATGGGTATTGCATATTGGCAGTTGTGACGCATATTTTGAGCGACAGGGAGCCGTAGCAGAGGGATGAAAGAGCCACATACGGCTCCAGAGCCGCGGATTGCTGACCCCAGTTCTAATCCAACCCCCTCTCATTTCAGATGAATGGTTGTCCAACCTCATCTTGAAGACCTCCAGCGTTGGAACACCCACAATTTCTGGAGGCAAGCCATTCCAGTGGTTATTTCTTCTCACTGTCAGGAAATTTCTCCTTAGTTCTAGGTTGGTTCTCTCCTTGATTAGTTTCCAACCGTTCCTTCTTGTTCTGCCTTCAGGTGCTTTGGAGAATAGCTTGACCCCCTCTTCTTTGGGGCCGCCCCTTTGATATTGGAACCCTGCTATCATATCACCCCTGGTCCTTCTTTTTACTAGACAAGACATAACCAATTCCAGCAACCGTCCTTCATATGTTTTAGCCTCCAATCCCCTAATCATCTTCGTTGCTCTTCTCGCGCCTCTTTCCAGAGTCTCGATATGTGTTTTTTTTAATATCACGGAGATCAAAATTGGATGCAGTACTCCAAGTGTGGTCTTACCACAGACAGCTCCTTGGAAGAGGTACACAGTCTAACTAGACTGTCTCCTCTCGATTGGACTACTGTAATGCTCTCTACATGGGGCTCCCCTTGAAAAGCACCCGGAGGCTCCAGCTAGTCCAGAATGCAGCCGCGTGGGTGGTTATGGGTGCAACCTGTTGTGCCCATGTGACCCCCTTCTGCATGAGCTGCACTGGCTCCCAGTGGTCTTCCGGTGCGATTCAAGGTGTTGGTTACCACCTTTAAAGCGCTCCATGGCATCGGACCGGGTTACCTTCGAGACCGTCTCCTGCCACCAGTAGTCTCCCACCGGCCAGTCCGCTCCCACAGAGAGGGTCTCCTCAGGGTGCCATTGGCCAAATTATGTCGGCTGGCGACACCCAGGGGGAGGGTCTTCTCTGTGGGAGCTCCTACTCTCTGGAATGAACTGTCCCCAGAATTATGTAAGATCACTGACCTCTGTGTATTCCGCTGTGCCCTCAAAACCTTTTTGTTCTGCCAGGCCGGGCTATCGATGTGAAGATTTTTAAATTGGTTTTAATCTGGGATTTTTAAATTTGGAGTTTTATATTGAGCCAAATTATTTAATATTTTTAATTTTTAAATTGTTGTTTGTCTTGTGCTTTTAATTAGGCTGTGCACTGCCCCGAGTCCTTTGGGAGAGGGGCGGTATAGAAATAATAATAATAATAATAATAATAATAATAATAATAATAATAATAATATTATTAGAGCAGGAATGGGCAACTATGCCAATTTTACAGCTTGTGAACTTCCATGAACTGGCTGAATAACCACTGGAACGGCTTGCCTCCAGAAGTTGTGGGTCTTCCAACACTCGAGGTCTTCAAGATGAGGTTGGACAACCATTCGTCTGAAATGAGAGGGGGATTTGAAGCCCACACAGGTTGTAAAGTGAATGGCCCACACAAGAAGTAGAAGCAAATCCAGACTGTCCCTAGAAGTTAAACCCAACACCATGGCCCCTAACTCAGGGGTGAAATGCTCCTGGTTCGCTCAGGTTCGGCCAAAAAACCTGTAGCGATGGAGGCACGAGGCTCCGCCCACCCGCCTGGTAGTTGTTACTTCCTGGTTTTAAGCAGGAAGTAACCTGTTTTTTACCCTCTGCGATTGCACAGAAGGGTTTGCGCATGCGCGGCTCGCATGGCACATGCACTTCTGAACCGATTGGGAAGGTAAGTAGATTTCGTCCCTGCCCTAACTCACAATATATTATCCCAGATAAAGGCCCTTTTGTGCAGTAAATGCTATTTAGTACTTGCTGATAGCATTTTGTTAACAAGGAGATAACATGAACAAGATGCGGTAGTTTAGCTGCCTATAGATAACTGTAAGTGGGCCTTTGTTAAGAACTTGATGGGAAGTCCTAAATTCAATACATAATTCTTTTTCCCTCCCCTTTTCAGACTGAGTAAGTATGAGAAGAGTGTCCATTAGAGTCTCCATGTTAGATCTCCTTGAGGATTAAATCAGGAACTAAGACATATATTGTTTGAGAAAAAAAATCCACAGATGAACTTGGGAGTAGAAGAGGAGTACGAAGAATAGAACAGGACAGGACAGGATAGGATAGGAAGGGGTCAGCAACCTGTGGCTCTAGAGCCGCATGTGGCTCTTTCCCCCCTCTGCTGTGGCTCCCTGTCAAAATATGCATCACAACTGCCAATGTGCGACACCCGCCAGCACGCGATTTATTGAGCTTTTCAACCCGCGGTAGGCCAACCATGGATAAGTCCAAGAAAAGAAAAGTTTCGGAAGAAAACAAAACGTTTACTTCAACTACATATGCTAGTTTTGTGGCCGCTCAAGAAATAGTCAGGCATCTTTTCTATGGTAAACGTGTCCAAATGGCTCTTTAAGTGTTTAAGGTTGCAGACCCCTGGGATAGGATAAGATAATAGCAGAGGTGAAATGCTACCGGTTCAGACTGGTTTATCCGAACCGGTAGTAAAAAAAAAAATGCCTCTCTAGGAGTCTCTGGAGGCTGGGGACAGCAAAAAATGACACTTCTTGTCCAACCGGAAGTTGGGAAACAGGCCGTTTCGGGGCTCTGGAGGACCTCCGAGGGGGTGGGAAGGGCTGTTTTTGCCCTCCCCAGATGCATAGAGAGCATCTGGAGCCAGGTGAGAAAGAAAAACAGGCCTTCCCCACCCACCCACCCCCAGGCCCTCCGGAGGCAGGAAACAGCCTGTTTCCCTACTTCTGGTGGGCCCAGAAGGCCCGAAAATTAGCTGGCACTGAGCTGGCACGCCAAGCGACATGGCTCTGCATGCCATCTGTGGCACGTATGCCATAGGTTCGCCATCACGGATCTAGGCTGTTGGCTATTCCTGCCAGCATAGTGTCGTCTGCAAATTTTATGACTTCCCCTTTTATCCCCTCATCCAAATCATTGATGAAGATATTGACGAGTACTGGGCCTTAGACAAAACCTTGGGGTACCCCATTGCATGCTTCCCTCCATGTAGATACAGTTCCATTGAGGACCACATGTTGAGTTCAGTAGTCATCCAGTTACAAATCCATCCGGTGGTGATGCTGTCTAGCCCACATCTTCCCATCTTATCAAGAGGTAGGTACAGATACCCCTTAGCATCAGGTACCGCACATTGTATAAACTATGAACAATATCCACCTAACAACTAGAACTTGGAAAGTGTTTTCTTTCCCAAAGAAGCTGGAGGAATGACACACAAGTTGTATCAGTGGAAGCGGAATAAATTGTCCTCTTGCATAATTCCAGTCTGTCTTGAAGGAGTAAAAGTGTGAGAAAGAGCATCTAATCGGGAACACCGAGATAAATCTCAGGTGTTGATAAGGACCATTAGAGTAGAGATAAAAGGCTTAATAAGCTCTCTGTTTGCCTAGAGAATTAAAATAGTCATGGGATGTGATTTCCTAAACATGACACTTATTCTCTCGTCCTACACATCTTTTTTTTTGCGTAACGCGGGCCAGTCCTTGGATCTGTGCCCAGAACTCCAAAATCAACAGGTTTACCTGTGGCCAGAGGAGACTTCATTTCAGAAGCCTTACATACCTGACATCTTGCACATCTAACCACAATTACAGGCTAGGATGCTTCCTAACTTCTCCAAGACCCTCCCTTGCCAAGATGGGTGACAGGCATGGTAAAGCTTGCTGGAGGCCTGTCTAACATGTAGGTTGAAAGCAGTTGAAAGATGTATTCTCGACAAACGGATCCTGAAAAGTTTGTAAACAAGCTGATCAATTCTGGATTCAGGAAGTCCCCAAGTCCCTCTTGTATGGTCCTCAGGCATCCCTCTGAACATGATTGCTCAAAGCACAAGAATGAGGTGCAAATAATAATTTAACATCTATCTTAAAGTAGCTGCATTTTATAAAGAGAGGCTTCCTCAAACTCAGCTCAATTCATGATGACTTCATGATTGACCAGTGTCTTCTTTTGAGATATTCTTTCAGTTTCCCAATCTAACCAACAAACTTAGTTCTCTCATCCAAATATTGTCAAGATCTGACCCTGTTTAACTTCTCCAAGTTCAGCCAAAGTTGGTTGATGTCATCTCTCCCCAACTAGGTCAATAAAGTCAAATGTCCTTCAAGTTGAGCTGGAGAACTTCATGCAACTCCTCTGTGTAGTTTCTTGAAAATTCTATAGACCGGGGGTATGCAACCTTGGCAACTTTAAGACTTGTGGACTTCAACTCCCAGAATTGGCTGGCTGGGGAATTCTGGGTATTGAAATCCACCAATTTTAAAATTGGCAAAGTTTGACATCCCTGATTTAGACAGTTTGCCATTGCCTTCTTCTGAAACATCTTTTGATTTCTCACCCTAACCTACAGTCCTGGGATTTCCTGGTGATTTGCGTCTCCTGCAAAGTCATGGAATCAATCATCAACCAATCCATTACCTTCCACCTAGAAACAACCTACTCTCTAATAAACAATTTGGTTTCAGAAAAAAAATATCCTGTAATCTACAACTTCTACACTGCAAAAACATAAGGACTACAAATCTTGATCAAGGCAAAGCAATAGATGCAATTTACATAGACTTCTGTAAAGCCTTTGATTCAATGGTACATGACAAACTACTAAAACTAAAATCCTACAGGATCTCCAGACTCTCCATAATTGAATAACTGCGTTTCTGTCAAACAGACAACAAGTGGTCAAAATAGGAGCGCCCTGTCAAATCCTGCATCTGTTAATAGCGGTGTCCCCCCAAGGCAGCATTCTAGGACCAAAACTCTTCATACTATACATAAATGACCTTTATGATCATATTATAACTAACTGTGTTCTCTTCGCTGATGATGTTAAACTATTTAACTCTACCAACAATACTGCTACCCTTCAAAAAGACCTTGACTTTGTGTCAGAATGGTCAAAAAATTGGCAACTCCAAATCTCAACCAGCAAATGCTCTGTCTTACACATTGTCAAAAAGAATCAGAACACTAAATGCAAGCTAAGTGGATATACCTTGTAGATGACCCTCACTCTGCCAAGGACCTTGGAGTACTCATAACAAATAATCTAAGTGCCAAAGCACACTGTAACAACATTGCCAAAAAGGCATTAAGGGTTATAAACCTAATCTTGCGTAGCTTCTTCTCCGGTAATATTACACTACTAACCAGAGCGTACAAAACATTTGCTAGACCAATTCTTGAATACAGCTCATCTGTCTGGAACCCGCACTGCATATCGGACATTAATACAATTGAGCGCATCCAGAAATATTTCACAAGAAGAGTCCTCCACTCCTCTGCTCGTAACAAAATACCCTATGCCACCAGACTTGAAATTTTGGGTTTAGAAAATTTAGAACTACGCCGCCTTCGGTCTGACCTAAGCATAGCTCACAAAATCATCTGCTACAATGTCCTACCTGTCAGTGACTACTTCAGCTTCAACCACAACAATACAAGAGCACACAATAGATGCAAACTTAAAGTGAACCACTCTAAACTCGATTGCAGACAATACAACTTCGGCAACAGAGTGGTCAATGCCTGGAATACACTACCTGACTCTGTGGTTTCATCCCAAAACCCCCAAAACTTTAACCTAAAACTGGCTACTGTTGACCTCACCCCATTCCTAACAGGTCTGTAAGGGGTGTGCATAAGAGCACCAGCGTGCCTATCGTCCCTGTCCTAATGTTCCCTTTAATTGTATTCATTTTATGTATTCAGTTCATGCTTATACTTATATATATTATCTAATATGTACTCGACAAAATAAAATAAATAGAATAAATTTCCCATCTAATAGCTAGCCAGATGCAACCCTGCTTAGCTTTCTGAGACTAGCTGAACATTGCAAAGTTCTACTACTTGCTGGACCAGACAGATATCAATTAAAAACAAAACAAAACCTGACCTCCTCCAGACCCCACCTCTAGGATGTGAGCCTCCCTCCATTTTGTGTCATTTAGCCCATCCTCCCAGGTGCAAATCCCAAATTTATCACCCTTGCCAAGAATGGACAACTCAGGCATTACCTTCAAGATGTTTAATAAGGTTTGCCAAATTACTTTCAGGCACATGCATTTTCACAACGCACTATCAGCGATAACTTTTTCTCTGGTTTAGCATGTTAAACTAAGTCAATCTACTTCCTTAGTTCAGTTTTTAGGGTATTGTGCACAATACCCTGAAAAGCAGGCCGCCTGGATATTTGCTGGTTCTGCCTTTCCCCCAAATTCAGCCCGTTTAAAAATTGCCATAATCTAGTGCTCCCTTGTAAAATGGATAGGGCAGCAAAGAACATTTAAAGCGATAGCACGTGTCTAATTGGGGTGGGTGTGTTTGAGGTCGGAAAAGTCACAGTGGCGGCAATCACAATTGTGCAATTCGAGCTCTGTCCCCTTTCTGCCTTCTTGATATTATTTTGAGGGATTCTTGGTGCTCTCTGAGCTTGATTGTTCTCTTGCAGACGTCTCGTCGCCTGACTAAGTAACACCATCAGTGCTAGCAACCTCAGAGAGCAACTAAGTTACCCTCATTTCAACCCTGAGCTACAAATGTTCTCCTTTATTGAAATTATTTCACTTCAAGGATGTCACCGGGGTGAGGAAGCAGCCTATACTCAGGCCAGTGGTGGGATTCAGCCGGTTTGGGAAAACCAGTTGTTAAATTGCTGGTTGGCCCCACCCCTCCCGGGAGTCCCCCCACGTCCCGTTTTTGCTCCCAGGAGGCTGCAGGAAAGCCTACTAGGCCAAAAACGGGGCGCAGGGGGGTGCGGAGTGGCCCACCCCCCGCACCCTGTTTTTGCTCCCAGGAGGCTGCAGGGAGGCCTACTAGGCCCCATTTTGCTCCCACTGACCCAGGCCCTATTAGATGCAGTCCTAAGAACCACGATTGGTTCTTTCCATCGAGCATACAGCATGAGGAGGAGAAAGGAAGGAAGAAAGACGAAAGGACAGAGAAAGAGATTTTGAAAAGAGAAGGAACGGACCACTGTATTCTTTCTTGGCTTGCCCATTTGCCTAAATGGGAGGTTCAGTTCCACTGATTGGAACTGAAGGAGCCTGGTGGAGCAGTAGACTAAAGCGCTGTTCAATAGCACTTAGCTGCCTGCAATTACTGCAAGTTCAAATCTCACCAGGCTCAAGATTGACTCAGCCTTCTATCCTTCCGAGGTAGGTAAAATGAGGACCCGGATTGTGGGGGCAATAAGCTGACTTTGTATAAAAAAAGAACATCATTTTGAGGGGCGGAGGGGGGTCAAAATCTCTACTAAGCAGGTATATACAAAAGTATGGAGGTTATTGCTTAACGTATTGTAAGCCGCCCTGAGTCTCTGGAGAAGGGCGGCATATAAATTGAACCAATAAATAAAATAAATAAATAAGATTGGAGAAAAGTGACATGATGCAATGCATTATTCCTGCAGGAAGGAGACCTTTGTAAGAAATAGGCTGTCTGTCTACTCTTGATTCGGATCAAAGATTCCCAACCAAATGTTTACTTAGAGGTAGTCCTCGGCTTACAGCTACAATCAAACCCAAGATATGCAAGACAGATGCTAAGTGAGTTTTGCTCCATTTTTTACAACCATTCTTGCCAGAGTTGTTAAGTGAATCACCACAGTGGCTGAGTTGGACACACAGGCGTTAAGTGAATCTGGCTTCTCTATTGACTTCGCTTGTCGGAAGGTCGCAAAAAGGGACCAGAGGCAATGGTGGGATTCAAATAATTTAACAACCGGTTCTCTGCCCTAATTTTATTTATTTTATTTATTTATTTATTATATTTCTATACCGCCTTTCTCCCACAGGACTCAAGGCGTGTACAGTCAAGAAAAAATAAAAGATACATAAGCATCATAAAATTGATAATTAAAATTATAGCATAGTTTAGCCCAAATAAATAAAACCCAGAATTATATAATATTTTAATCATTCCCAGTTAACATGCTTAACCCCGCCTGATTGAACATCAGGGTCTTGAGGGCACAGCGGAAAGCACGGAGATTAGGGATGTTTCGTGTATCAGGGGGCAGTTCATTTGAAAGGGTTGGAGCCCTTACAGAGAAGCCCCTCCCCCTGGGAGTCGCCAGTCGGCACAATTTGACTGACAGTACCCTGAGTAGTCCCTCCCTGTGTGAACAAACTGGTCGGTGGGAGGCTATTGGTGGCAAAAGACGGTCTTGTAAGTACCCAGGCTCTAAGCAATGGAACGTTTTAAAGGTGATAACTAACACCTTGAATCGCGCCCGGAAGACCACCGGGAGCCAGTGCAGCTCGCGTAGGAGAGGTGTTACATGGCCGCAACGAGATGCACCCATAATCATCCGCGCGGCTACATTCTGGACCAGTTGGAGCCTCCGGGTGCTTTTCAAGGGGAGCCCCATGTAGAGAGCATTACAGTAGTCCATACGGGAGGTGACTAGGGCATGAGTGACTGAGTGGGTGTGGCCATGGTGGGCGTGGTCAGGGGGAGTGACAGGCAGTACTCGGCCTCCTGCAACCCCGGGAGCAAAAATGGGCCGTGGGGGGGGCGTGCCTCACCCACCCACCCCCGTGCCCCATTTTGGGCCTAGTAGGCTTCCCTATACTTACCTGGGAGGCAAAACGTGGCACGTGGGGACTCTCGGAAGGGGCGGGAAGGGGAGGGGCGGAGCCAGCCAGCAATTTAACAACTGGTTTGCCTGAACTGTCCCGAACCGGCTGAAACCCACCACTGATCAGGGGACCTGGGACTCTGCAACCGTCCTATATATGAATCGGTTGCCAAGCGGCTGAATTTCGATCATGGGAATGCCGCAAGAGTCCTCAGTGTGAAAAACATCGATAAAAAAGAAAAAAAGGTCATAGGTCACTATTTTCAGTGCCATTCTAACTTCGAGCACTCCCTAAATAACTCTTGTAAGTTGATGACTACGGGGATAAGTTAAAATTCTAAGTTGCAATGCAGCTGAAGGGGGGAAATGATGAAACACATAGGAAAAGATCGTAGAGACTTCTCTGTGAATTAAGGTAATGTGAAAAATTCACGTTAGTGGGATCCTTTTTTTTTCCAGCCACACACCCTGGTTGTTGACTGCTACACAACTGGCGATGGGTTCCCATGGTACTACCAGTTTGGTGTGCAACCCTGCCTCCTAAGCGTTTGCCCGGGCTTCTGCTCATGTGCTTTGCTCGTGGGCATGCCTTCCCCGCATGCACCCAGCCTCAAAAAAATGCCTAAATAGGATGGCATATTTATTTATTTATTAAATTTATATACTGCCCTACTCCCAGAGGGACTCTGGGCGGTGAACAGCCAAAATAAAATACCATTTTCATACAAAAGTTAAAAGCTATTAAAATAAATTAAATAATTAAGGCTCAAAAAATTTAAAACATCTAATTTATATAAACATTTTTAAAACCCAATTTAAAAGGGGAATTAGGCCAGACCCGCCTGTTGAAATAGAAATGTTTTTAGGGCGCGGCGGAAAGTGCGTAAGTCTTAAATCCTCCTTATCTCCGGGGGGAGCTCGTTCCATATGGCATAGAGCCAGGGAGGGAGGAGAGGTGGGCCCACCTGTAATTTTCGCTACCGGTTCGGCTGAACCGGCCCAAACCGGCTGAATACCATCTCTGTACACAACCTCCCAAAAGTTGCCTTCCATCAGCCAACTGTAGAGTGTCTTTATCCCAGATTTCATTTTCCAGGACTTCAGATGGCATAGCAAGTCAATTAAATATCCCAAAGGTGTTTTTTTTTCTTTCCCCAAAAGGCAACTGGACTTTCCTTTGTATTTTCTTTGAAAATATTTCTCTTCTGATCCAAGAAACTTCTTCCTCGGAGAACTGAAAAAGCTTCTTGGATAGTGAAGCAAAACGTTTTTAAAGGTAGCACCGAGAAAGTTCAGCTGTCTTTTGGAAAAAGCCAGTGGTGGGTTGCCTCCGGTTCGTGCCGATTCTATAGAACCGGTAGTAAAACTGGCGGGAGGCTCCGCCCACTGACCCCGATGTCATCAAAATGCTTCTGCTCATGTGCAGAAGAGCGCGCACGCGGCCCTGTTGCAAACTGGTAGTAAAGGTAAGTAGAACCCATCCCTGGAAAAAGCACCTTTGGGACAACCATGAATGACTGAGTATCTCCATAAATATCTTGGTTTCATGTCTTAGAAGCAGTGATGGGTTTCAACCAGTGTTACCCCCGGTTTGCTTCATGCACGCACTTCGCTCACATGCCAAACGTGCGCTCCGTGTAAGCGCAGTGTATTACGGAACAGCTGAGACGTGGCAATCCGCTCTGCTGCGCCTTTCTGCTGGGCTAAAAACGACCAAATATAAGGTATTTATAACGCAGGGGTGGTCAGGAGGGCCAAAATAACCATCAGAGAGAACCGGTTCACTCTCAGCTCACCATCGCCACTACCGGCTCAGCCGAACCGGGCCGAACCAATAGAAACCCACCACTGCTTAGAAGGCTGCTAAATGAGCACGTTGGAATTAACCAACATACTTAACTCTACACTTGCATCAGGAAAATAAAATAGAGAAAGAATTGGACCTTCAGGGATTTTCTTTACAAATTTAAAACTCAGATGTCCTACAGGGTGCTTTTTCAGAAAGGCACTTCCTTTGTTTTGCTTGAAAGCCTTTCGCTCCTCATCCCAGAAGCTTCTTCAGTTCTGACTGAATGGTGGAGAATGGAAGGATTTATATTCATGGACCACCATGACCTGGATGGATGACTGAGACTCTCCATAGACATTTAAAAGGCAGATATCCAAACACTCTTGAGTAATTTACATTTTTCCATTTCTATAAGGCACAACTATGATACTATGTTTGAGTGCAACATTCGGTAGAATCTAATTGTGCCTAATAACTGATGCGCAGTGATATTTAATAGCTGACCTGCAATAGTACTAAGTAATTGAGAACATTGGATGGCTGACAAATCATGGCGTTAAGATCTCATGGAAAATATGTGATCAGTATCTGGTCAGTTAAAGAGATCTGTTGCTAAAACAGATGAAGAACAGTTGTTGGAATTGGATATGTCTATTTTAATGAAAAGAAGGACTAGAGGAGACATGATAACAGTCTTCCAATATTTGAGGGGCTACTGCAAAGAAGAGGGGGACAAGCTATTCTCCAAAGCACCAGAAGGCAGGACAAGAAGCAATGGGTGGAAACTAATCAAGGAGAGAAGCAACTTAGAACTAAGGAGAAATCTCCTGAGAGTTAGAACAATTAATCAGTGGGACAATTTGCCTCCAGAAGTTCTGAATGCTCCAACACTGGAAGTTTTTAATCAGAGATTAGATAACCATTTTGTCTGAAGTGGTGTAGAGTTTCCTGCCTAAGCAGTGGGTTGGACTAGAAGACCTCAAAGGTCCCTTCCAACTCTATTATTCTATATGACTTCACAGATATGATTTGAGAAATTTATGGAAATAAGGAGCCGACCAGCGGACGGAAATTAGCCTTCCAAGGATGGCAGCCAGCCGGTAGCAAAAGCATATTCTTCTTGAGATGTTCCCACTTCCAAAACATTCCTAAGTGCCACCTGCAAAGCCACAGAGAAAGGAACACCTTGTGATCACCGAGGTGTTGTCAGGATGAAGAACTCATTAAAGGTGGAGGAGGCTGGTCCCTGCCTTTCTGAGGTATCTTGGATACACATCTCCTCTACTTCTTGAGAAATCTAGGGTAGATCAATCAACAGGGTTTGCATGGCTTGCCCAACTTGTTCTTCAAGCTGGAAGCCCAAAATGTAGATGTTTTCACATGAGAAGGCGCGTCTTCCACTTGGGTCAAACAGAGAAAGGTAGCCCAACCATAGAGACTCTTGTGTCACATGCAAACGACGAGAGTTGCTTGCGAATAACAAAAGTCAAACACTTTATTACTGACCACCTATAATCCAAGAATGTCCCCAGGCTGCTTGCCTTCCCTTGGGAATGACCAGATGCAGGCAGTCCTTGACTAACATTTGTTTAGTGATATTTCGACATTACAATACTACTGAAAAGAGTGACTTATGACCGTTTTTCACACTTATGACTCTCATCCCCACGGTCATGTGATCAGAATTTGCACACAAGTTATTTATGACCCTGGCAGCGTCCTGAGGTGTGTGTGACATGGAAAGCCAATGGGGAAGCCAAATCTGCTTAACATCCAGGTTCCTAACTTAACCACGGCAGGGATCCGCTTAACAACGTACGGCAAGAAACATGGTAACGCAGTTGTTAAGTGAAACCTGGCTTCCCCGTTGACTTTGCTGGTTGCAAATGGGGAATTTGCGTGAGGTTGCAACTTCCCAAAATATGAGTTGTCCAGCGGCCAAATTTTGATGCCAGGGCCATGGGGATGCTGCAACAGTCATCAGTGTGAAAGAATGGACATACCGTATTTTTCGGAGTATAAGACGCACCTTCCCCCCCCAAAAGAGGGTGAAAATCTGGGTGAGTCTTATACTCTGAATGTAGCACTGCTCAGCTTCTCAAATGGAAGTTTCAGAGGCTGAAAAAAGCATCAGAAACGAAGCTTCAGAAAAAAAGCCCCCAAACAGAGCTTTAGAGGCTTTTTTTTCTGAAGCTCTGTTTCGGAGGCTTTCAGAGGCAGGAAAGAATTTTTTTTCTGAAACAGCATTTCAGAAGTTTTAGAGGCAGAAAAAAAAAAAAAGCAAGGCACAGAGCTCACAACCAAAGAACCTGTTGCTAAAACTCACCACTGCGAACAGCCGATTGGGGGTATTCTGGGAGGCCAATCCATCCACCAATCAGCTTCTCTCTTATTTTCCTCCCCAAAATATAAGGTGCATCTTATACTCCGAAAAATACGGTAAGTGTGAAAAACAAGTCATAAATCACTTGTTTCCATGCTGTGGTAATTTTGAACGGTCACTAAACGAGTGGTTGTGAAGTGAAGGATTTACCTGTAGGGCAAATGATGACGTTTAGATGCTGGTTAGGTCTAAACATATGCATGGGAGGTTCAACTCGGCAGCAACTGGGGAAGGATTATTTTCCCGCTGCGGCACACAAAACAGAAACCGAGACCCACAAATGTACTGCCCTGTTCTTTAAACGCCCCGCCTCAGTTTGCAACAACTTGCTGGACTGCTTTAGGTCCTCCAATGTTCATATTACATGTTGCAACCTGATTGTTTTGTGATCCGAGGTCAGTGGATGCAGTGTCTCCCTCTGAGAATTAACCAAGGTCCGTCGCTACTGGTTTGCGCAGAAGGTTTTGCGCATGCACAGAAGCGTCTGGGTGGGTGGGCGGAGCCTCTTGCCGCCACCAATACCGCTTCGCTCAACCCGTAGCAACCCACCACTGATATATATGCATTTCCTTTTCTCTCTCTCTCTCTTTATGTAGGGTGTGTGTGTGTGTGTGTGTGTGTGTGTGTGTGTATAAATATATATTGTGTGTGTGTATATATTTATGTCCAGTTTATGTCCAGGATGTGAGGGGTCTGTAGATATTTGCATAGTCCTCTTTTTGACTGTGTATGTATATATATATTTATGTCCAGTTTATGTCCAGGATGTGAGGGGTCTGTAGATATTTTCAGTCCTCTTTTTGACTTGTTCAGTATACAGGTCCTCAATGGAAGGCAGGTTAATAGTAAGTGTGTGTGTGTGTGTGTGTGTGTGTGTGTGTGTTTTCCATTGAGGACCTGTATACTGAACAAGTCAAAAAGAGAACTGTGAAAATATCTACAGACCCCTCACATCCTGGACATAAACTGTTTCAACTCCTACCCTCAAAAAGACGCTATAGAGCACTACACACCAGAACAACTAGACACAAGGACAGTTTTTTCCCGAACGCCATCACTCTGCTAAACAAATAATTCCCTCAACACTGTCTAACTGTTTACTAAATCTTCACTACTATTAATCTTCTCATCGTTCCTATCACCCATCTCCTCCCACTTATGACTGCATGACTGAAACTTCGTTGCTTATATCCTTATGATTTATATTGAGATTGTTTACTAGTATGATTTGATTGCTTATTTGTACCCTATGACTATCACTAAGTGTTGTACCTTAGGATTCTTGATGAATGTATCTTTTTTTTATGTATACTGAGAGCATATGCACCAAATTCCTTGTGTGTCCAAACACACTTGGCCAATAAAGAATTCTTATCCTATCCTATCCTATCCTATCCTATCCTATCCTATCCTATCCTATCCTATCCTATCCTATCCTATCCTATCCTATCCTATCTCCTATCTCCTATATTCTATTTTATATACAGTATATGCCTAAAAGTATATACATTTATGTATATTCAGAAGTCTAGGAGATGCAAAAGTCATTTGTTCCCTTTCCTGGCCTTTAGATATATAGATAGGAGCCTGGATAGCTCAACAGACTAATGCATTGTATCTTAACTCCAGCTGTTTGCAATTAGAAAGTTTGAATCTCACCAGACTCAAGGTTGCCTCAGCCTTCCATCCTTTCTAAGGTAGGTAAATTGAGGACCCAGTTTGTGGGGGCAATAAGCTGACTTTGTATAAATATACAAAAGTATGAAGGCTATCGCTAAATGCATTGTAAGCCGCCCTGAGTCTCCGGAGAAGGGCGGCATATAAATCAAATTAAAAAATAAAATAAAGGCCGGGAAAGGGAACAAATGACATTTCCCGCGATTTAAATGATTGGCCGTAAAACACTTTTTTGAGTACTGAAAACTTAGTCGGCGTGGCATTAGCGAACCTTCATTAACATTCTTTCCTGTGAGGTCTCCGTATCTCAGCATTCATTTTATACCCTTAATTTGGTTACTCAGCCCTTAATTGTCCTATTCAAAAGACGAGAAAAGAGCTTTAGGTGACACAGGATATCTCTTGCTGAGGCTCGGCCGAATTTGGGGAGGTTTTGAGGTGCTCCGATTTTCCTCAGGTTTCTCTTTGGAATCGCAGATCAGATGGGGCTGGATAGGGAACTTGAGTGTGGTTAGCAGAGGACGCTTTCCAGAGGGGGAAAAAAAAGAACATCTGTCAGAGGCAGATGTTATATGCTCATCTGTACATACCATTGTGCAGGGAGATTATCTCTGCAAAAGGAATACCTGAAAATTAAGAGCCTTTTGCTCTTATCCTGCTGAGTAGCTCTCCAAGGTGTCTAACTTACGTTCTTCATAAAGTCGGGTTTCCCACATCGCTCACAATGTGACTGGCTGCGAATATACCAGTGCAGTATTTGATTTTTTCCACATAAACTACACATCTGTGGTTAGAGGGCTTAGATCAGGGGTCCTCAAGCTACAGCCTGCGGGCTGCATATAGCCCCCCGAAGCCATTAATCCAGCCTGCACAGGACCATGAGGCTGCCCCGTTTACATCACCCCGCCCACACTTCAGCCGAGGGCAGGACTTACCTTCGTGAGCCCCACGGGCTGGAATTGGAAGGCAAGGCCAACATTTTTGGCCTGCAGAGTGCTTCTGGAGGCAGGGGAGGTGAAAAACAGGGTGCGCAGATGCCCCGGGCGGCTACAAATGGGCCTGTTTTTGGCCTCCCCCGCCTCCAGTAGCACTCTGCAGGCCCAAAACGGGCGCACGGAGGCCTCCTGTGGTATCCGTGCCAGAGATGGGATTCAGCTGGTTCTGTCCAATTCGGGTGAACCGGTAGTGGCGACTCCAGATGGCTCTGCTCACCCGCCCGGACGTAATGCGCGAATACTGCGTGCGCTCACATTTGCGAACTGGTAGGGAAGGTAAATGAATCCCACCTCTGGTCCGTGCGTCCCGTTTTTCACCTCCCCCGCCTCCAGAAGATAGAGAGACAGAGAGAGAGAAAGAGAGAGAGAGACAGACACACAAAGAGAGAGAGAGAGACAGACAGACACACAGAGAAAGAGAAAGAGAGAGAAAGAGACAGACACACACAGAGAGAGAAAGAGAGACAGAGAGAGAGAAAGAGACAGAGAGAGAGAGAGAGACAAAGAGAGAGAGAGAGAGAAAGACAGACACACAAAGAGAGAGACAAAGAGAGAGAGAGAGAAAGAGACAGACACAGAGAGAGAGAGAGAGACAGAGAGAGAGAGAGAAAGACAGACACACAAAGAGAGAGAGACAGACAGACAAAAAGAGAGAGAGAGAGAGAGAGAAAGAGAGAGAGAGAGAGAGAGAGAGAGAGAAAGAGACAGACAGAGAGACAGACAGAGAGAGAAAGAGAGAGAAAAAGAGAGAAAGACAGACACACAAAGAGAAAGAGAGAGAGAGACAGACACAGAGAGAGAGAGAGACAGACACAGAGAGAGAGAGACAGACACAGAGAGAGAAAGAGACAGAGAGAAAGACAAAGAGAAAGAGAGAGAGAGAGAGACACACAGACAGACAGACAAAGAGAGAGAGAGAGAGAGAGAGAAAGAGAGAGGGGGGGGGTGCTGTTTTTTTTAGTGCTGGTGTTGTAACTTTGAACAGTCCCTAAATGTCAAGGATTACCTATTGCCATGTAAATTGTTTCAGTGTCCACTTTACAACAAAATAATGACTCACCTATTTTTTTATTTGCAGTATTTTCTCCTGTGTTATTTATTAATGGGTTTTTCTCTTCGGCTTCTGATTCTGACCTTTTCATGTTTTAAAATCACTCCATCGTGATCTGGTTATTGACCGTAATCATAAAAAAAAAAAAAAGCACCGTGACTTAACTTTTGAACCAGGAAACTATATTTTTGGAATGCGGACTTCATATATTTCTACCGCAGTTTATTTACCTCTTCGACAAACTCAGTAAAAAGTTCAAATAATTTTTGTAGCTCTCGTGGCAACCTCTTTGCGGTCCCAGAGATAAGAAGAATGTACATCTCGAGTCCAAATGGAATCTGCCTTTTTCCAAAACGGCAAAGTCATAAAGCCGAGTTGAAAAACAAACCAAGTTTGATTCCTATCCTGATTTGAATGCGAGTCTGGTCAGATTGACAGGAGACTTAAGTGGAAAAGAACACATTTCTGACTTAAATTTTTTTTTCCCTGCTACTGTTTACGTAAAGCTCAGCTTCTTTGCTTTAGCTGAGTTTTCATTCCTGGAATCCTAGCCTAGCAGTCTTTAAGAGAATGCGTGCCAAATTTTAAAAGGGAGGTTGCGTTCCTAAAAATCCACCAGGTTTAATGCCATCAAATTCAGACATGTCACTAAGCCTCCCATCTTGGCAAAGCATCTTGCATTAAACTTCCCGGCTGCAGGAAAAAAAAAACCTGATTTTTTTTTTAAATGATCAATTTGCAAGCTGGTATAGATAAAGTCGGCAGCCTCTAGCCAACCTCTGATCACAAATTAAGACAATTTCAATGAGGATTGCCCTGATCTCTTGAAACTAGTTTTCTTCTCACTCTGAGGATATTTTCCATAGGCACAAGTTGAGTTACTCTCTCTCCTTTTAATCGATCTGAGGAAAAATACCTGCATTTTGGTGGCAAAAAACCCATGTATTTAAATAACCCTGTTTTCTCACCGCTTAGGCTCAGGCATTTCCTGAACATTAGCCCCAAGGATACGAAGGAAAAATAACGCTGGCTGAAATACATCCGTGCTCTGTTCCCAGTTATTTCCATGAGGCCTGTTATTCCAGTTAAAGGCCAGGAGTTTTAAATCTTGAATTTCAAAACGCAGAATACGAAGGATCCTTACTGTTATTTGCCAATATCTTTTCGTTCTCCTGACAGAGGAAAGCTGTATGACAGAAGAAACGCAGGGGTCTCCAAATTTGGCAATTTTTAAAAGACGTGTGGACTTCAACTCCCAGAATTCCTGGCTGGCTGAGGAATTCTGGGAGTTGAAGTCCCCGAGTCATAAAATGGCCAAGTTTGAAGACCCCTGCTTTAAAGTTGAAAAGTAGGATTGAATGCATGGATTGGGTCCCCATCAGTAGTGGGCTTCAATTTTGGTCGCTACCGGTTTGCTCGTGTGTGTGCAACGCTTCTGCGCAGAGATGGCCGGGCGGGTGGGCAGGGCCTCCTGCCGCCACCGCTACTGTTTCCGGGGTGAACCGATAGCAACCCACCACTGGTCCCCATCCACCTGCATCTATGTAACCTTCCACAACATGAGGAAAATGTAAATAAAATGTAAATAAAATGTAAATAAAATAAAATAAAATAAAATAAAATAAAATAAAATAAAATAAAATAAAGTAAAATAAAATAAAATAATAAAATAAAATAAAAAAATAAAAAAATAAAATAATAATAAAATAATAAAATAAAATAAAATAATAAAATAAAATAATAAAATAAAATAAATAAAATAAAATAAAATAATAAAATAAAATAAATAAAATAAAATAAAATAAAATGTAAAATAATAAAATCCTAAAAATAATTCTGAGGCAAAATAAGTCGCAGTGTATCAACTGGAGTCAAAAAAGTATATTTCTAGGAAGTGCACGGATAAGCTACAGGTAGTTCTTGACTTACAATTGCTTGTTTAGTGACCGTTTGAAGTTACAATGGCAGTGTAAAAAGGGACGTGTGACTGTTTTTCACACTTAAGAACCGTTGCAGCATGTCCGGGTTCACATGATTCTGTGGGAAGATAGGTTGTAAAAATGAGGCAAAATTCATTTGACAACTGCCTCGCTTAGTAATGGAAATTTGGGGCTCAATTAGGTTGCAAGTCGAAAGCTACCTGTACCGTAGGCAAATTTCAAAATAGCCACCGCTGTCTTCAAGGTGTCAACCCGAGTCAAAAAAATCAAATCAAATCAAATCTAATTCTAAGGAAGTGCTCCGACGAACTTCTGAAATGAGCAAGCTGAAAATCTCTCCTTTTTCCGAAGATTGAATCTTAATTCACATGGGCTTTGGAAGGGGAGAGAAAAATCTAATTCATATTTTCAGTTGGAGAAGAGAAACCTACCCCACCTAACGCTGCCACATACACGTACACCCGAAAGAAAAAGGAAGTTATTTCACAAAAAGCTAAGGCAGATTTATTTATGTTGTGGTGACAAAAAGAAAGAAAGAAAGAAAGAAAGAAAGAAAGAAAGAAAGAAAGAAAGAAAGAAAGAAAGAAAGAAAGAAAGAAAGAAAATGGGAGGAGGAAAAAACAAGGAGAAAAAAAAAGTTTCACATACTCCCATCAGGAAAAAAAAAAAAATCTACCAGTCATTTTACTCCATCCGGAGTCACATCTGATTTTTCTGGCTTTGCAAGGAAGAGGCTGTGGAAATCACTCCAGGGGCTTTCAAAAGGATCATAATTAGTCTCTCCTGCTACTTAAAACCAGGAAAAAAGAAATGCAAAGTTTGAAGAAGGCGGCTGATATTTACAAAGGTCTCTGCTGCTCGGTTGATTGTTCTTCTGGCTGGCGAGTCCGTTAAATTCTCAATTTGTGCCTGTCACACTTGGTGAAGGAGGAAAAAGAGAGAAAGAGAGAGAGAGAGAGAAGCGGAGGGAGAGAATTGTGTGTAAGGATGTGCATCTTTGCGATTCCTCCCAAAATCAAAATCCTCAGAGATGTGATGGCAACGGACAGGGCAGCAGAAGCTGGACCAGAAACAGAAGCCGGATCGAATCCCTCCGAGAAAAGAGGACTCGGGGAGCAGGCCCCACCCACTGGCCTGACAATTCTCCACAACCTCAGTGTGCTTTGTGTTTCCCCTTCTTGTGTTTTTTGTCCTTCTTTTTGCTTGCGCATCTACAGCAGAACCATTGTATCTCTTCCGGGGGAGCAGCCGTGATGCCGACGCAGGGCCTGCGGAGGAAAAGGAGAAAGGGGTGAAAGATAGCAGCGGGAAGGAGAACCATTCCTTGCAAATTTGAACAGGATTAAAGAACTACAGGTAGTCCTCGATTTTACGGCCACAATGGAGCCCCGAAATTCTGGGTGCTAAGTGGAGACGGTCGTTAAGTAAGCTTTGACCCGTTTTATGAACTTTCGCGCCACGGATGTTAAGTGAGTCACCCCACCCTGGTTAAGCTAGTCACTCGGTTGTTAAGTGAATCTGGCTTCCCGCTTGACTTTGCTTGTCAGAAGGCAGTGGTGGTATTCAGCTAGTTCCATCCGGTTTGTGCGAACCGGTAGTGGCGGCTGCGGGAGGCTCCGCCCACCCACCTGGACGTCATCACGTCCTGTTTTTGACCCTCTGTGCATGCACGGAGATAAGTAGTGAACCGGTAGTGAAGGTAAGTGAATACCACCCCTGTCAGAAGGTCATAAAAGGGGATTTACATGACCCTGGGACATTGAAATCATCATAAATATGAGGTAGTTGCCAAGTGTTGGAATTTTTGATCACGTGACCCCGGAGATGCTGCCGTCATCATAAGGGTGAAAAGGTCCTAAGTCATTTTTTTCCCAATGATGTCGTAATTTCGAATGATCACTATGGGAATCGTTGTAAGTCAAGGACTACCTATAATTTGATTTAAAGGGGAGGGAACATCCTGTGACAGAGGCTGGATAGAACGTGGGTTAAAAAACAACAACCACGACAACATGTTTTGTTTGACGATGGCTTCGTTTTCACACACACACACACACGTAATGATATGGGACATCACCTACAACCGAAGAGATTCCACAATTTTAATTTATGTGGTGTCAGCGCGGATCTTGTGTTTTCCCCCACCTCAAAATCCTCCTGCAGATATGAATAAAATGAGGCACCGGTGGATTTACACAAGGGTTACTTCCTGTAGTTTCTCGTGAAACATGTTCTTAGATACTTAGAATGGCTGCAGATCTCCGCGTATTAGTGTTATTTCTCTGAATTGTACTTCCTGATATAGATATACATATTTTTCCACATCGTTCATAAACTGGAATGCATCTGTACATAAATAATTTTCTTTCTGGTTTTTTTTTTTTAAGCGCTTCATCTACTGTTTTTAATCGTTTTTAGGGCCCTGGTTCTTTGGTTTTAAAGGGTTATATTTCCTCATCCTTTAAAAAGACATGCAAATGCATGCCGGAGTTTGCTTGCTTTTTTTTTTGCTGAAAAATATAGGAAATTAAAGGTTTAAGAAAAAAAAAGTTTAAACTTATATATATATATATAGCCACTGGGATCTCGGTTTGTCTGTTTAAATGTGTAGAACGATTACTCAGTTCACTGAATAAATCCTTTCAGTTTGTAGAACGGGTCTATTTTTCAGTTCAGGAAAAATACTCTTAGGATTATTTAAGTAATGAAAATTCAGGGAACTCTATATTCACATCGGTGCTTTTGCAAGAAGGAATTCAATACCGCAGACAGTAAGGACAACCCGAATGTATCACTTGGCTGCTAGGGAAGCCTGTTTGCTCAAGATAGGGGTCTATAAAATCATTTAAAAAGAGGGCTGTGTTAGGCCTGGGGGATGCAACATTCCCCAAAACAGGAAGGGCTGGGAGAAAAAACAAACAAACCAGATTTAACTTGAGTTTACACTTACATATTGCAGAAGAAGGATGTGGGGGCGGAGTTAAAAGAGGAATGAGTCTAGAATCCCTAAGTAGTCACAAGAGGACTAAGCCCAATCCTCCTTGAATTCTGTTGGTCTTTATCTAACTACAAGCAGGTGCTAGCAGTTAGTTGAGAAGATTCTTGTAGATAGGATTTTTTTTTAAAGCAATAAATCAGTTTAATTGGACCTTCACATGTGGGCCTGATCTTTCGTTCCTGATATTCTTAAATATAGTAACTATATATATAGTTATATAGTTATCATTGCTCCTAGAAGCACGAAGCCGAAAACACCAGCCTGAAGATGACGAATGAGACTTCGTTGAAACGTCGCCAAGACACTTCCAACTTTATGCGGGAAAGACCCGAATAATCCAGAAAAATCTTGGTTACGTAGGAAAAACCTGGCTTAAAGGAAAAACACACATAAAACCTACGAAAAGTAAGAAAATAGACATTGTACCTTTACAGGGAGGAACATGAGATGTGGGTGTGGCTTACTGAGGACAGCTAATGAGCCAGAAATAGCTATATAAGTCTCTCACAATGCAGCACAAAATTTGCTGGCTGCCAGAATGAAAAGAAGGAGAAGAAAAAAACCCAGAAAGTAGTGAATGTGATTTCACTCAATTGTGGTTCCAGAAAAATCTTGGCTACGTAGGAAAAACCTGGCTTAAAGGAAAAACATACATGTATATAACTATATTCATCTTCCAATCATCCATCCATCCATCCACTTACCCATCCATCCATCCTTTAGTTTTACAAATAATTCAAGGTGGCAAACATATCCCACTCACCTTCTTCCTCCTGTTTTCCCCACAACAACAACAACAATAACCACCCTGTGAGGTGAGTTGGGTTGAAGTACAGGGCTAAAGTCACCCAGCTGCCCAAGGTGGAACTAGAATTCACTGTCTCCTTGTAATTGGCCCAAAGTCACCCAATTGGCTCTCCTGCCTAAGTTGGGACTAGAACTCACTGTCCCGTGGTGATGGGCCCAAAGTCACATGACCAGCTTTCATACCTAAGGCGAGACTAGAACTTGTGGTCTCCTAGTTTCTAGCCTGGTGCCTTAACCACTAGACCAAACTGGGATTATTTGCATGGACTTTATATTTCCTCCTTTCTGCTGCCATGAACCAGACTGATGTCAACCCTGAGGTTGACCTGACCGAAGCCATCTTGGAAGCTTCAGTGTTGTTGCCACACTGGAGCTGAGGGATAGGGAGGGAGGATTAGAGATAGCTGGGGTTTTGCAGCCAGAACAAAATACTTTCTCTTAGGAACCAAGGTCATTCTCACACCTGGCCTGAGGAAGGAGGAGTGAGGTCACCAGGCAACCAGACAGTGTCTTGATTGGACCATGTGACGGATTGTTTGGGGTTGAGGGAAACGTTTTGCTTTTAGTTAGGTAGAAAACCGTGGGGATTTTCAGAGTCGGTTTTCACCAGGTTTCTGCCAATATGATATATCCAATAAAGCTATTCTTTGAGGAATCCATCTGCCTCGGACTTTTGCTTGTTGTGGGATTATTACTCGGAACCCTGACAAATGATTGTAAGCACTGTCTCCAAAATTTTGAGAAATGGTGGCATATAGACCAAGACCTCCGATTTGGACACTTCTGTGTTCAGATCTTGTCTGAACGCTTCCAGCGGATTACAACAGGCCGACAACACACAATCTTAGGTAATAAATGATCATTTCCGTATCATTTATAGTTCTAAGACTACAACACCCAGAGGTCCCACAAGAGTTCTCCCGCGTGACTTCAGAAGCAGAAGATGGCCTCCTCCACCACTTACCAGTGATACCAGTCGTCACAGCCGTCACACCCAATCATCGGGCTGCCATCGTCCTGCTTTTCGCAACCGGGACAGATCCATACCTTGTTCCCCCACTCATCTTGGATCTGGATGGATAGAAAAGGAAGGAGAAACTGAAGACTCAAACGGGCAGGAGTCTCATTTGATGTAGATTACTTTGTACATGTTCCACAATAGCTATCAAACATAGTTAGAAGGGAGAAGGAATGGATTTCCGGGGTGGGGTGGGGGAGAGAAATGCATACGACAGGAACCAGGAGCACCACTCAGGTGACCCTGAGGACACAGATAAACTTCCAAGGGCTTCAACGACCCTTTAAAAGGAGGCAAATGACCAGCTGTCTGCAAGGAGTATAAATCCTTCCATTCCCCACCATCCTGTCAGAGCTGAAGAAGCTTCTTGGATGAGAAGCGAAACGTCTTCAAAGGAAAAAACAAGAAAATCCAGTGGCCTCTTGAAAAAAGCACCTTTGGGATATCTAACAGTGTTTCTTAACCTTGACAGCTTTAAGTTGTGTGGACTTCTGGCAGTTGAACTTCACACAGTTTAAAGTTGCCAATGTTAAGAAACACTAATTTAATCGTGGCCTAACTTTTTTCCCTTTTTAAAATGTAAATTTTAAATCTGTTCTTAACTATTGGGGTGTTTTAAATCTGTCTTGGGCCAAATTGTTTAATTCGGTTTTATTTTGCTTTTAAATTTTGTATTTATGTGTTTTATCTTGTGGCTGTCCACTGCCCTGAGTCCTTCGGGAGTAGGGCGGTATATAAATCAAATAAAACTAAACTAAACTAAACAAATAGCTCAAGGATGGGGAGGTCGGTGGGGGAGTATCAGAAATATCCCACCATAGCCATGATAGTGCAGTGGTTGGAATGCAGTTCTGCAGGCTACTTTTGCTGACTGACGACTGCCAGCAGTTCGATTCTCACCAGCTCAAGGTGGACTCAGCTTTCCATCTTTCCCAGATTGGTAAAACGAGGACCCAAATTGTTGAGGGCAATAGGCTGACTCTCTGATCCGCTTACAAAGGGCTATAAAGCACTATGAAGCGGTATATAAGTCTAAGTGCTATACTATTTGAACAAACATGAGGCATGAATGCAGACATGCAGCCTTCGATAACAATATCAATAGAAATATATTAGATTTATAAGGAAGCTAGATCAGAGAATTTCAAGGCATGTCACAATTGAAAGACTCAATAAAAACAGCAATATACATAAAATAAACAACTTCTTGCTTTGAAAAGGTATAGATAAAAACCCCCACACAATTTCAACCATTCTTATTCATTTTTCGGAGGGTTACAGGCCATGGTTTGTTCAAAAGATCAATTTGTTAATGAAGATTAATCTCCATGAAGATTCCTAGTCATCCAGGTGGAGTTGTCTGAAGGTTGAATAATTGCAACTGAACTGAAGGCAGTTCAGAAGTTATGGGGTGCTCCATCACTGGAGGTTTTTAAAGTGAGAAGGGACAGCCATTTGTCTGGAATGGTACAGGGTCTCCTTCTTGAGCTGGGGGTTGGACTAGAAGACCTCCAAGGTCCCTTCCAATTCTGTTATTCATATTCTATTACTGTGTTAAATTGGCTTGTTCTGGGAGCTCAATTCCAGAACGAGCCAAGCTGAGCCTGGGATGGGATAATGTGGATGTGCCAGCTATGTCCTACACACCTGAAGGGCAGGTGGCACAGCTTCAACAAGCCAGAGAGTGGCATCTTGAAGGCCACCACCTCTGCTTCTCTTTCAGAAAGCAAATGTTTAAGAAATAACCAAGCACATCCCAACCATTGGCTCCAGTTGCCAAGGGGCTGTCTCAGACCTCCTCAACCTGGAATCCACCGTTTGACTTGGTCTGTGAGTTCTTCTGCCCTCCACCCACCGAGCCAAACATCTTGTTAGCCATGGATAACGGGGCCTGTAATCTGAATCAGAACCAAAGAAGCTTCTTGGGTGAGAAAGGAAACGTCTTCAAGTATAAACGAAGGAAGTCTAATTGCCTTTTGGAAAAAACATCTTTGGGACAATCATGGATGGCCGAGAATCTCCAGAGATGTGTAATTTGATGGGCTTGGAAGATGCCAGTGCTAGGTTGGCAAAAGAAAGATTTCCCAACTGGCAGCCGAAACTAGTTACGGCCCTACCATGCTCCTTCCATTCATTCATTCGGCCGCCTCGGCTGCCTCCCTCCCTCCCTCCGTCCCTCCCTGCCTTGCCAAAGACTGTCTTGGCAGTGTGCGTCTAATATATACAGCACAAGCATTTAGGTTGCTGGGTTAGTACTTATTAGCCAAAGTCATCCAACTCAGCTCACTGATAAGATCAAGGGTATAAAAAATAGTTACTGAGTAACTTTCCATTCCTTTGACATTTGTCACACTACGACATTTACCGAAGGGTAAGTGGGAGAGAGAGGGAGAGAGAGAGAGAGAGAGAGAGATGGAGAGAGAGAGATGAGTGTGTGAGAGAGATGGAGAGAAAGAGAGAGAGAGAGAGATGGAGTATATGTGTGTGTGTGTGTGTGAAAGAAAGATGGAGAGGGAAAGAAAGAGAGATGGAGAGAAAGAGAAAGAGGGATGGAGAGAGAGGGAGGGAGGGAGGGAGAGAAAATTAGAAAGTTTATAACACTTTGTAGCAGGCTGGTAAAGGCTGGCTCTTCTGTTCATTATGGTGCACATTCATACATGTTGCTAATTACGTCAATTGCAGCAATTCTATTTTGGACAAAATGCACACTGGAATTCTGGCTTCTATTAGAACTTAATGATTTTATGAAAGGTCTTCTCTCCTTCGTCAACATATGAGAAACTTTCCAACTCGTAGGCCGTTCAGTTTTAATGGTCTTAAATCCAAATTAATCTGAGCTTAAACATATGGGTGTCAGCCTATTTTTAGTTGACAGATGAAATAAATGTGAAAAACTGCACTCTAAATATAAAGATACAGTCAGCTATGAACATATAAATAGTTGATCTTTCTCCTGCATAGGTTTTTCTGTTTTGTGACTGCTTCGTTCCTAAGTTGAGGGAAAATAAACCAAAAGCCTAAGAAAGCAAACTGAGAGTTGAGCAGCATTTAATTTCATAAATATTTATTTAATTTATATGCCACCCGTTTCGTCATTGAACAATTCTAAATAAATAAATAAATAAAAAACCCAGACAGTCTGACTATATCCTTAAATTTCCCCTTTAGGCCCGGAATTCTGCCATTAATAATCTAAGCAAGCTCTTACTTAAAATGATATAATTGTCTAGTAAGTTATGTGATACATGATATAAAACCACTGTTTTGCCTAAAATAGAATAGAATAGAATTTTTATTGGCCAAGTGTGATTGGACACACAAGGAATTTGTCTTTGGTGCATATGCTCTCAGTGTACATAAAAGAAAAGATACGTTCATCAAGAATCATACGGTACAACACTTAATGATAGTCATAGGGTACAAAAAAGCAATCAGGAAACAATATCAATATAAATCGTAAGGATCCAAGCAACAAAGTTACAGTCATGCAGTCAGAAGTGGAAGGAGATGGGTGGTGGGAACGATGAGAAGATTAATAGCAGTGCAGTCTTAGTGAATATTTTGACAGTGTTGAGGGAACTATTTGTTTAGCAGAGTGATGGCGTTCGGGAAAAAACTGTCCTTGTGTCTAGTTGTTCTGGTGTGCAGTGCTCTATAGCGTCGTTTTGAGGGTAGGAGTTGAAACAATTCTGTAATTTTTTTTTTTTACCAAAAAAAATAGTTTGCTGAATAAATCTTAAGGGGAATGGGTTTGACAATATGATGCATCATGAACCTGGGTTCATGATGAATTCACACAAACTCATAGGCCAGCAAGGAAATGACTGTTTTCTTAGTGCAATGCCTGTACTCAACCATTGATAAGGCCTTGGGCTCTTTAGCTCAGCTTTGCTCCCAAGCCAAGGAGGAAAGTTTTCCCTGGAGGCTTTATCAACCAAGAAAATTCCACCATCCAATGCTTCTGACATAGCTAAGCCAACATGTCAGAGACTTTTCACTGACCAAAAGCTGGAATTGCATAATGCACAATGGAAGGTATAAGAATTCTGTTTAATAACAACTGCTGGGATTTCACTTGGATGGAATTAATATGGAAAACCATCTCTCCAAGGTGAAATATTTGCCGCTGGATCCCCTCCAGGAATGATGGCAGATTTACTAAACAGGAAAAGCTCTCTTTGAGAAGTAAAAAACTTGAGGGCACCATGCGACGCCAGTCCAGAATCGGCAGACAAAGAGTTTTTAACATGCCAGGCAAGTTATTTTTGGTGCTCTTCTACAGAAGAGGTGAACAGTAACTGACCTACAGAGATTATTTTTCCCCCCTCCATCAGAAATGGAGTAGATTAAACAAATGATAAATTAACGAAATTAAATTTAAAAAAGGGATGGTCAAAGCAAACTATTATAATGAAATATGGGGGGGATTTTATAAAATCATTGTTGGTGGAAGGGAAAGGAAATAAATCTACTCAAGAATATATGTAATTTAATTTTGGAGGGGATAAGGGCACGATTGGCATATCTTTTAGTTGTTGTAGGCGAAGAAATATAAGGGAAAAAATGTTTTCTGGGGAGTGGGAGTGCACTGTAATATATGGTTTTTTTCTTTTTTCTTTCTCTTTTTGTATTTAGATGTATATGTACTATGTATTATTTGTATTTTTTTAAAAAAGAAATGGAGTAGATTACACAGTGGAGGAATGTCTGCAAACGTTGATGGAGGTAGCAGAGATGGCAAAATTGATTGCTTCGATTAAAGAAAAGAACACAATTTTAGTTTTACTTGGAAACTGCTTTTGGACTTTGTGCTTGAGGTAGAAAAAAAACCCCAAAAACTTTGATATGGGGTTTTGTTGACTAGATAGATTAGTGCTATGGCTAGTATACGTAATTATGTAAAGGTAAAAAGTTGAGGTTGTATGTTACTACCTTATTCTACAGTACCAAAAAGAGTCGGAAGTCAATGCTTTTCTTTTTCTTACATTTTATATTCTACTTATATTTTAATTTCTTCGTATTTCTGTACTTCGTATTTTGATAAACTAATAAAATGTAGGATGAAAAAGAACACAGGAGTAGACTGATATCAATAAAAAGAGTGACCAATTTAACAGGTAGCCCTTGATTTAACAGCAATTGATTTAGCGACAGCTCGAAGTTACAACTGAAAAAAAAAGTGACGTACGACCTTTTTTCACGCTTATGACTCTTGTAGCATCCCCACGCTGACGCTGAGCTTGATCCAAACTGCTAACTAACTAACCAGAACAAGGGGTATCAGGGAGCCTCTCCTCCCCTCTCCTGGCTGTGAATGATGGGAGCTGTCGGCTGCTTCCTCCCGGGGACATCGCGTTGGGGGAAGGCACCCCTTGCGTATTTCAGTAAAGTTCTATCTGATCAAGATTAAGGCTGATTATATTTGAACTGCAGTTGAATCCCGACCTCACACGTCCTGTTTGGCTACATTCAGCCCCCCTGTGGTTTAGCTACTCATTTCTGAAAAACGAGGACGGAACTTTTCTCTCTCTCTTTCTTTCACACTCCCCTTTTCCTATTTCCTGCCTTGTTTTACTTGTTCAGACCGATTGCACTTTCGGCTACATAGACCGGTAGTCCTCGGCTTACGACCCGCAACGGAGCCCAGAATTTATGTGGCCGAGTGGGAAAAATTGGTCGAGTGAGGTCTGCCCTGTTTTACAGTTTTTCTTGATGCGGTTGCTAAGTGAATTGCTGCAGCTGGGAAGTGAGTCACACAGGGCCGTTAAATGAATCTGGCCTCCCCGCTGACTTTTGCTCGTCCGAAGAGGGATCACGTGACCCCCCCCCCGGGACACAGAAACAGTCATAAGTATGAACCGATTGCCGAGCATCCAAATGTAAAACATGTGATCACGGCGATTCTATGGCGGTCATTAAGTGTGAAAAATAATCATAAGTCATTTTTTTCCGGTGATGTTTTAACTCTGAATGGTCACTAAGTGAACTGCTGTAAGTGGAGGACTACCTGTCACATGCCAGGGAAGGGAACCTACGCTCATTTAAGATCATTTTTATATCTTGAGAGCTGAAGCAAATAATGTACTTGGCTCTAGGTTTATGCATCTCTTAACTTTCTCTAGAGAGCCAATACAAAATAAGTTGCACTTAGCTCCTACTCAGACCCCTGTGAAATCCATGTGCCAAAGGTGTATTTTCAAGAATTCACTTCACACAGCAACAGTTCGTAGACGGTGAGTATTCAGTCGATAGAAGAGACTATTTGTAGCTCAGGGTTGAAATGAGGGGTCCTTGGTGCTATCTGAGCTTGGTGGTTTTCTAACTAGTATATAATAAGAATCACTCCCTTCTAACACTGATGATGTTACCTAGTCTGACTAGGAGTGATTCTTATTATATACTAGTAGCTTTGCCCTGCTGGTATTGGTGGGAGTGTTTTTCGTGGTTTCTTGAGTAGGCTTACTATTAAGTTTGTTTGTCTGTGTTGGCAGTTCCCTGATTGAGGTATTGTGTGCTTGGTTCTTGGTAGTGGCCAAAATTGTACAAACCTTTTGGGAAAAGTGTATTTTTGAGGTTTGATGGCTAATAACACCACTTTTTTTTTTTTTTTGAGTTTTAAGATCATCCTATTCCACTGCTGGAATGGCCTCGGAATAGCCCAGACCTTAACCCAATTGAAAATCTATCGAGCCGACTAAAGAAACTGGTTAGTCAGAAGCGACCCAGCAATAAAACCCAGTTAATAGAAGCCATCATTCAATCTTGGTTTCACATTAGAACAGCTGCAGAACTAAAAGACTTGGTTCACTCCATGGGAAGACCTTGTAAGGCCGTAATTCATACTAAAGGTGACCCAACTAAGTATTAACTGACATGGTGATCATTTTTGTCTCGTTTTTTTTATGTGTTTGACTTTTCTTCTTCATACTGTAACTGCTATTCTAATAGTAAATCCTTCATAAAAGTTATCTCATTACATTCTTAATTAAATTATCTTTCCATTGATATATAATTTTATGGTACTACTCTAAAAAAAAGTGGTGTTATTAGCTAGTTTTAGAAAATACACTTTTCCCAAAAGGATATATGTGTGTATATAGACATATATACAGTGGGGCAAAAAAGTATTTAGTCAGCCACCAATTGTGCAAGTTCTCCCACTCAAAAAGATGAGAGAGGCCTGTAACTGACATCATAGGTAGACCTCAACTATGAGAGACAAAATGAGAAAACAGATCCAGACAATCACATCGTCTGATTTGGAAAGAATTTATTCGCAAATTATGGTGGAAAATAAGTATTTGGTCAATATCAAAAGTTCATCTCAATACTTTGTTATATATCTTTTGTTGGCAATGACAGAGGTCAAACATTTTTTGTAAGTCTTCACAAGGTTGGCACACACTGTTGCTGGTATGTTGGCCCATTCCTCCAGGCAGATCTCCTCTAGAGCAGTGATGTTTTTGGGCTGTCGCTGGGCAACACGGATTTTCAACTCCTTCCAAAGGTTTTCTATGGGGTTGAGATCTGGAGACTGGCTAGGCCACTCCAGGACCTTGAAATGCTTCTTATGAAGCCACTCCTTCGTTGCCCAGGCGGTGTGTTTGGGATCATTGTTATGCTGAAAGACTCGGCCATGTTTCATCTTCAATGCCCTTGCTGATGGAAGGAGGTTTGTACTCAAAATCTCATGATACATGACCCTATTCATTCTTTCCTGTACACGGACCAGTCGTGCTGGTCCCTTTGCAGAGAAACAGCCTCAAAGCATGATGTTGCCACCCCCATGCTTCACAGTAGGTATGGTGTTCTTTGGATGCAACTCAGCATTCTCTCTCCTCCAAACACGACGAGTTGTGTTTCTACCAAACAGTTCTACTTTGGTTTCATCTGACCATATGACATTCTCCCAATCCTCTTCTGGATCATCCAAATGCTCTCTAGCAAACTTCAGATGGGCCAGGACATATACTGGCTTAAGCAGGGGGACACATCGGGCACTGCAGGATCTGAGTCCCCGGCGGCGTAGTGTGTTTGTTACATTGGTCCCAGCTCTCTGCAGGTCATTCACTAGGTCCCCCTGTGTGGTTCTGGGATTTTTGCTTACCATTCTTGTGATCATTTTGATCCCACAGGGTGAGATCTCACCGCACGGGGTGAGGTCTTGCCAGATCGAGGGAGATTATCAGTGGTCCATTATGTCTTCCATTTTCTAATTATTGCCCCCACAGTTGATTTCTTCACCCCAAGCTGCTTGCCTATTGCAGATTCAGTCTTCCCAGCCTGATGCAGGTCTACAATTTTGTTTCTGGTGTCCTTCGACAGCTCTTTGGTCTTCACCATAGTGGAGCTTGGAGTGTGGCTGTTTGAGGTTGTGGACAGGTGTCTTTTATACTGATAACAAGTTCAAACAGGTGCCATTAATACAGGTAATGAGTGGAGGACCGAGGAGCCTCTTAAAGAAGGAGTTATAGGTCTGTGAGAGCCAGAAATCTTGTTTGTAGGTGACCAAATACTTATTTTCCACCATAATTTGCAAATAAATTCTTTCAAAATCAGACAATGTGATTGTCTGGATTTGTTTCCTCATTTTGTCTCTCATAGTTGAGATCTACCTATGATGACAATTACAGGCCTCTCTCATCTTTTTAAGTGGGAGAACTTGCACAATTGGTGGCTGACTAAATACTTTTTTGCCCCACTGTACATATACTAATGTGTGCGCATTATATATGTATATATATTAGCATGCATATATTCCCTAAATATATGCATGCTAATATATATTAATGTGCAATATTAATGCAATATCAGGGGTTTTCAATTCAACTGTATAGAATGTGAAGGATGTGTGCTCTTATAGTTTTAATGTACATTGAAGATGGCATTTAATTTCATTGTGCGAGGTGCAATGGCAATAAAGTAAACTAAAAAAAACTAAACTAAACACCAGAAGCCAATTCCTAGCACAATTAAGAATATGCTTTTACTGTAAACATTGTTACTTGAAAGAGTCATAGTATAAGAGGAGTCCTATTATTATCCTCTAACTTAAATAACATTAGCAAAAAAGTATCATATTCTTTTAACTGTATACCTCTGCATCGTTTGTGATAAAGATATATGCTTTTTACGAAGCTTCTTTCTATCTGTGATATCGGTTCATCTTACGAAGTTTACACCCATATACATTTTGATAAGTATCAGAGGCAGCATATATAAATATGCATTGCTGATTTTTAAGCTTTTTAACATGTTAAGTGTAGTGTCCCAGGGATTCAGGTATTTGCATTCCTTTCAAGGCAGAGCAATTTATTAAAATCAAATTTCATCATTCCAATACCTGACATGGAATCTTATTTTCCTGGAATCTGTGAAATGTTAAACCACAACAGGTTGAAAATACTTGGAACCTGAAATTTTACCTTGGGCATTACGAATTTGTCATGGTGAAGGTTGACTTTTTAGTGGGCAATTATGGAAATAAAAGAGTCGAAATCTGATCAGTTCAGGTGCTCGGTCAATGTGAGATTTTAAGTAGTAAGCCTCAGAAACATCGGTCTCACGTATCTGTTTTGGGAAATTTCTCAATTGAACCTTTCTGTTTTACTCACAACTTACTAAGAAAAAAACCTTTCTGCCACTAGTTGTTGGGGTTGTTTTTTCTGATAAGATCACTTTATTCTCCCTCTGAGTTCAATGTGCTTCATATTGTAGATAATATGCTGGTGGCTGTTATTAATGACATTGTAAAGGAAGAAAATTAAAGTGTATTGGCATCAAAAGTAAACTTGGCATCGTATTTTCTCCCTTCGTAAGCACTCAGTATTTAATCATTTTGTCAGAGAAAATGTTCCACCTGTGGAAGTATTTGGAAGCCCACAAATACTTAATTACCAAACTGTAATTTATGAAAAGGTGATTAACTTGACACATGCTATTCTGAGGCTGATAATCCAACCTCTTAACATCCAGGTTTTGTTACTTTCCTTGGAACTAGACATGATGCTGTTGGACTTTGGTTTCCCATCATAACCAATTCTTTTATAATTGGTCCCATATGTCATCATCATCGTTTTAGCCATGGTCTATCCACTGCAGGATGAAGGCCTCTTCCGCATGTTTCCAACCAATACGGTCCTGGGCTTTCTTTTACCAATTGGGTCCACAATATTTGCTTATGGTCTCGTTCCATCTTGTTTCAGGTCTCTTTCATGGATGCTTTTTATCAACTGAGATCCATTCTATGACCGCCTTGGACTCAGTGGTGGGAGTCAAATAAATTAACAACCGGTTCTCTGCCCTAATGACAGGCTGGGTGGGCGTGGCCATGGTGGGCGTGGCCAGAGGCAGCACTCGGCCTCCTGCACCCCCCCTGGGAGAAAAACGGGCTGTGGAGGTAGGAAATAGGCTCATTTTCACCCTCCATGAGCCTCTGGGCAGCCTGTTTCCCACCTCCCAGGGCTCCATGTGCCCCCTGCACTTACCTGGGATCCAAAATGGGCCACGTGGGGATTCCTGGGAGGGACGGGACGTGGTGGTGTGGGGCCAGCCAGTCATCAGAACTAGTGGTTCACCAAACCAGACATAAAATTAACATCCATTTTGCCCGAACCGGTCCAAACCAACAGAATCCCACCTCTGGTTTTGGTCCACCTGCCATCGGTTCTTCTTGCTATGTGACCAGCCCGTTTCCATTCCAATTCTCTTACTCTCTTGATGGCATCATATGTTTTCATTTGTTCTCTAAATCTACGTGCAGGTTTTTCTATCTTGTCTTGTGATGCCAAGCGTGGCTCTTTGTGCCATTCGTAGCTTTTGTGTCGATTGTGAGGTTAGCGTCCATGTTTCGCCGGCATATGTTAGAACAGGTAGCACACGCTAATCAAACACTTTTCTCTTCAGGCATAGGGAGAGGTTGTTCTTGAAAATGACGCTTAGCTTGTTGAATGCCTGCCAGCCACATTTAACACATTGTTCAATTTCCTTTATTATTCAATTTCCACTGAGATCCATGGGTCTTGCATATATATATACATGTTTTAATGTATGTATCGAAGTATGATTGCGAATGGAACAATAGCTTTGTAGGCTTATATATCGCCCCATGCTTTATGGCATTCTCTGGGCAGTTTGCAAAGTAGAAACATTATTTGCATATTGCCCCCAACAATCTGGGGTCCTCGTTTTACTGATCTGGGGAGGATGGAAGGCTGAGTCAACCTTGAGCCCATCAGGATCGAACTCCAGGCTCTGGGCAGAGTTTGCTTGCACTTAAGAAGGGTGCGATAGTTTAGTAGTTAAAGATGCTGAGCTTGTCAGCTGGAAAGTTGACAGCCGGGGTTCGAGACCTGAGCACTGCACAACGAGTGAGCTCCCGTTCCTTGCCTCAGCTCCTGCCCACTTAGCAGTTCAAAAGCATGCAAATGCGAGTAGATAAATAGGTATTACTTGGGTAACAAAGTCACAGTGTTTCATGTGCCTTTTGGTGTATAGCCATGCATGATCACGGAAAATGTCTTCAGATAATGGTGGCTCCCTCAGCTAGAGATGGAGATTGAGCACTGTTCCATAAAGTCGTGCACGACTGGATAGGGAAACCTTTATTATCTTTACCTTTTAAGGCGCTTAAACCACTGTGCCACCAGGCCTCCTGCTGGCGTTAAGGATCGAATGAAAACATTTAAGGAACCCAGAAGATGGGATGATGACATGTTCTTAATGAAACAATTAAGCCCACCTACCACATAAGTTTTGACGGTCTCTGTCACAACACTTCGAACGGGGACTTTGGAGCTCCCCATGGTGGACGGTGCAGGAGAGGACGGTGGTATCAGAGTCTGAGCAAGGACGGCTGGAGGGACCACTGGAGGAGGGGGTGGAGGGGTGACATGGACAGGAGCTGGTGAAGGCGGCGGCGGTGGTGTTTTGGGTCGAACCAGGAGAGGTAACGGTTTAGGCTCTGTCGTGGGCATCACTTTGCTGATTACACTGTCGGACAAAAACAGAAAGAGTGGAGATAACATTAGACGATTGATTTGATTAACCAAAAATTATGCAGTTAAGGGGGGAGGAAAAGACGTAATTCTGTTCACAAAGGACAAAAATAGGAGCAGCGGTTCATAACAGCATCAGAGAGAACGACGGAAGGAAACCAAAGTTACATCCAATTCTCATACAGGTGGTCCCCGACGTATGACCACAATTTAGGATGATAATTACGTAGCAACCCTGTTACTAACTGAACAACGGTGGTGATTCAGTTAACAACTGCAGCAAGGAAGGCCGTAAATTGGGGCAAAACTCACCTAACAACAATCTCGCTCAGCCACAGACATTTTGGGCTCCACTATGGCAGTAAGTGCCTGTAATCCTTTCTTGCCTTCTAGTCTGGCTGCCTATATGTGTCTTGCCGGGCAGGGAGTTTGCAAGCAGCAGATAAAGGGAAGAGAATCGCATTGGGGTTGCAGCTGGTGGCAAACATAAGGAGTTCACCCACCATAAGGCCTAAGCTACAAGCTGATAGAGGCCTTTGAGGGCTTCCCTTTGAACCTCGCAAAGGATGGCACTTCACGCAACCAGGCAGTTTATTCAGCTCTGCAAGCTGCTTCTATACAGGGGTGTCAAACTCAATCTCATTGAGGGCTGCCTCAGGGCTGTGGTTGACCTCGGGGAGCCGGCCGGGTGTGGCCGACTGGGCAGGTGTGGCCGACTGGGTGGGCATGGCCAGCTTGACGCCATTCCCCAAACTGCTGGCATGTCTCTTCGCATTGGGTAGACTGGGCCGATGCCACACAGACCAAGATGGATCCGTGGTCCAGATCTGACCATATCACGCGCCTTGAATTTGTCACCCCTGTTCTATAGGTAAGGAGTTCTTTCCTAACCTCCATAGTTTAGCTCTAGCCCTGGTGTCCAGATTCAATCAGGGAGGAGGGGAGGAAGGCAGGGGTAGCTGTCTTGCGAGTAGTTACTCTATTTTTTTTATACAGGTAGTCCTCAACATATGACCACAACGGAGCCCAACATTTCTGCTGCGAAGCGAGACCGCTGTTAAGGGAGTTTCACCCCCATTTTACAACCTTTCTTGCCACAGTCGTTAAGGGAATCACTGCGGTTGTTCAGTTAGTAACACGGTTGCTAAGGGAATCCGGCTTCCCGCAACCGTCGGAAATGTGAGCCAGTTGACAGGTGTTTGAATTTTGATCACGTCACCATGGGGGAAACAGGGCAATGGTCCTAAGTGGGAAAAAATAATCGTAAATCCCCTTTTCAGTGATGTGGTAACTTCAAACGGTCACTACACGAATATTTGTAAAGTGAGGACTACCTGTGCAACTTTTCAGTTTAGACTGCAGCTCTGGGATGATGATGATGATGAGGAGGATGAGGATGATGATTTGGATTTATATGCCGCCCTCTCTCCAAAGGACTCAGGGCGGCTCACATCAAATGAATGAAACAATCCCAATAAATTACCTACCGGTCCCTCACTCTAATATTAACCAGGTCTGATACCGTTTTTGTGAAATAATGGAAGGATGGATAGGAAATAATTGCTGAGACCTTCTGCTCTGCTCTGCATCCAACCAACTTCAGAAGCACGAAGGAACAGGGCCTCTTTGGGCCTACCACACAGACTATGATCTCCCCCTGCCCTTTCTATACAATACGGGTAGTCCTGGACGAGTGGTGGGATTCAAATAATTTAACAACCGGTTCTTTGGCCTAATGACTGGCTGGATGGGTGTGGCCATGGTGGACGTGGCCAGGGGCGGGGAACAGGCAGCACTCGGAATCCTGCACCCCCCTGGGAGCCAAAACAGGTTGCTCACCCCACATCCTGTATTGGTCCTAGTAGGCAGGGGCAAAATCCAACAGGTTCTGGAGAACCAGTAGCGGAAATTTTGAGCAGTTCGGAAAATCGGTAAATACCACCTCTGGCTGGCCCCAGGAGTGGGGAGGGAATGGGGATTTTGCAGTATCCTTCCCCTGCCACGCCCACAGAACCGGTAGTAAAAAAATTTGAAACCCACCACTGATGGGGGGTGGGCTGCGCCACACACACCCCGCACCCAATTTTGGGTCTAGTAGGCCTCTCTGCAGCCTCTCTTTCTCCAAAGCGTTGTTCTTTATCTGGCGTTCTCCAAAAATGTTGGGACTACAATCCCCAAGATTCTTCCTCCTTTTCCTTTCCTTTCCTTTCCTTTCCTTTCCTTTCCTTTCCTTTCCTTTCCTTTCCTTTCCTTTCCTTTCCTTTCCTTTCCTTTCCTTTCCTCTCCTCTCCTCTCCTCTCCTCTCCTCTCCTCTCCTCTCCTCTCCTCTCCTCTCCTCTCTCAGTTGCACATTTGGAGGTAACTTGTTGGGCCTACCTGTTCCACTCTTAATAGATTCCATGCTAGCCCATGGAACCTACCTGCTCTGTTTATATATTGCAATGCAGTCCTGCTTTATATTATAAAGAAGGCAGCAATTAATAGTTGCCTGCTGACTACAATATATATATACTGCATAATATTATTTACCCTAATTAAGGGGTTATTGCTTTCATCGTCATCAGAATAAAACAATAACACAAGAGTTGCCGTTTTGAAATAATAGAAAATACTTGCAGCTCAGGTTTTAGAGATTTTGGCAGTGGTTTGCTCTCCGAGCCAAACGGAAAGCTTGGAGAATGAAGAGTTTTCATAGTCAGGATCTGAATATGAAAAAAGGCGAGGAGCCCAACATTTCTGTTGCTAAGTAAGACAGTTCGTAAATGCCCCATGTTACAACCTTTCTTATCAACAGTTGTTAAGTCAATCACTGCGGTTGTTACATAAACCTGGATTTCCCCCTTGGTTGTGCTTGTCAGAAGGTCGCAAAAAGAGGATCACATGGCCCCAGGACATTGCGACCGTCATAAATAGGAGTCAGTTGCCAAGTGTCAGAATTCTGACCATGGGACCATGGAGATGCTGCAGCGCTTCTAAGTGTGAAACATGGTGATAGGTCACTTTTTTTCAGTGCTGTTATAACTTCTAAGGGTCACTAAACAAACTCTTGTTAAGTCGGGGACTATCTGTACAGTTAAGTCTTCGACCAACCAACAGTTCATTTAGTGTCCATTCAAAGTTACCACAGCACTGAAAAAAGGGACTTATGACCGTTTTTCACACTTACGATCGTTGCACATGTAGTTCATGTGGTCAAAATTTGGACTACTTGGCAACTGGCCTGTATTTATGACGGTTGCACTGTCCCCGATGTGTGTGTGTGTGTGTGTGTTATGTGATCCCCTTTTGTGACCTGCTGACAAGCAAAGTCAATGGGGGGTGGGGGAGCCAGATTCGTTTAATGACTGTGTTGCTCAGTGGTGAAATCTAAAATTTGTTACTATCGGTTCTGTGAGTGTGGCTTGGTGTGTGTGTGTGTGTGTGAGAGGTGACTGGGTGGGCGGGGCCAACTTTTTTTTTTTAACCTTTTAAAAGCATTTTTTCTACAACCGTAAGAGGTTGCAGAAAAAAATGCTTTTAAAAGCCTCTGACCATCAGGCAACTCAGCTGGGATCGTCAGAGGCTTCTAAAAGCATTTTTTTCTGCAACCTCTTACGGTTGCAGAAAAAAATGCTTTTAAAAGCCTCTGACGATCCCAGCTGAGTTGCCTGATCGTCAAAGGCTTTTTTCTTTCTTTCTTTCTTTCTTTTTAACTTTTAAAAGCATTTTTTTGGCCAAAGAGGTTGCAGGAAAAATGCTTTTAGAAGTTAAAAAAAAAAAAAGCCTCTGATGATTGCGTGGCTCAGCTGGGCATGGGGGAGGGGCAGGGATTTTTGCTAGCGGTTCTCCGAATCACCTGCCTCCATCGCTACCAGATCGGGCCGAACCGGGAGCATTTCACCCCTGGTATCGCTAACTTAAACCAACTGCAGCGATTCACTTCACAACAGTGGCAAGAAGAGTTTGTAAATGAGGCAAGGCTCATTTATCACACGTTTCATTTAGTGACAGAAATTTTGGGCTCCATTATGGTCGTAAGCTGAGGGCTACCTGTATTAATTTCCGGCTGCGTTTCCTGCTTCTGTTCTCTAATCCTAAACATCCATAATCTCGTCTCCTCACAATCTCCATGAGAAGGAGTGACTGACAGGCCATCTTTGAAATGTTTATTTAGAACATGTGGCTTAGTTATCTCAGGTATCATATCCACAATCTAACTGCCGCTCCCCTCAGCTAATAATGTTCTCCAGGAGCAGATGCAGAATCTGCCTTGCCTTGCGCCACTCGGCTGCGATGGGGTAATTTTCAAGAGGGGTGGTAGCCTTATCATCCTATCTGAAGGCAGGAGATGATAGGTGGCAAGGCACGGCAGATAAATCAAAGTCAAATCGTTTTAATTATTTCTTGTTTGTTTCTGCATCCAATCCGGAGACCGCCCATTTCTCTCTCACAGAGAGAGAGAGAGAGAGACCCTTGTTTAATCAGGAACGTTGCTCGAGTCTTCCCTTGTGCGGATGAGCTTCAAGGCTAATTTATAAATTTAGGTCGAAAAATAAACAAATTACGAGCATATGGAGAGATAGTCATTGGGAAATGACTACCCAGAAGACTTTCACAAGAAGAGACAGCAAGATAAAAACCTGACAAGCAGCCGTAAAGATTCAGCCTTCTTCTCTTGAATATACATATACGGCGGATTAAAATAATGTCTTGTGCTATCTAAAGAAGCATCATGGTCCAAAGAAAGAGATACAGGCTGAATTCTGACATTCCTGGCTGAAGGACAGCAATAGCCATAGAAATACACTTTAAGGTTTCTTGATGGTAGCGAGAATTGTATTTGCACAGTATTGGAAAAATAAGGAAACTCCTACAGATGAAAACATAATTAAAAAAAATATTAGAATGCGCAGAGATGGATAGGTTGACACTGAAGATAAAGGATAAGGAAGATACAAAATATTTTTTAACGTGGGATTTGTTTTATCAATGGTTAGACAATAGAGGTAGACATTGGAAGATGAAAATCACCACTATATACAAGTAAAGGATGATAGATGATCACTGTTGTATAAATAAATAATATTACTATTGTTATTATGCATAAGTCAATTGACCCAGACAATACGCTGTTTATTAAGCACTGATGTATACCAAAGAAAAATGTATAAATAAAATTTTTTAAAAAAGAAAGAAATACACTTAGATTTATATATCACGCCATAATGCTTTCTCTGAGTGGTTTACAATGTCAGCTTATTGCCCGCAGCAATCTGGGTCCTCATTTTACCGGACTCAGAAGGATGGAAAGCTGAGTCAACCTTGAGCTAGTTAGGATCGAACTCCAGGCTGTGGGCAGAGTTTGCCTGCAATGCTGCATTCTAACCACTGCGCCACCAAGACTTCTTTTTCAATTAGTACACTAGGAAAAATAGAGATTTGTCTGAAAACCTGGACATTAGAGTTAGATTTGAGAGTAGAGGTAGTCCCTGACTAACAACCATTTGTTTAGTGACCGTTCAAAGTTACAACGGCGTGGAAAAAAGTGACTTATGACCGTGTTTCACATCTATGACCATTGTAGCATCCTCTTGGCCATGTGATCAAAATCTGGATGTTTGGCAACGGATTCATATTTACGATGGTTGCCTTGACCCAGGGTGACGTAATCAGTTTTTGCAGCCTTCTGACAGGCACAGTCAATGGGGAAGTTAGATTCATTTAACAACCGTTGTACTCACTTAACAACTGTGGCAAGAAAGATTGTAAAATGGAGCAAAATTCACTTGACAATTGTGGTTATAAGCCTATACACTTTCATTCTAGAATAAGACAGCTTCCTAACTTCTCCCAAAATAATGGGATTCTTAAATTTGGTTTAGTATATGCTTAATAAGCCACCATGCTAAGCCACCAAAAGTAGCCTGGATAGCTCAGCAGACTAAAAGCACTGTGTTTAGTAATTAGTAACCAGCTGTCTGCAATTACTGTAAGTTCAAATCTCACCAGGCTCCAGGTTGACTCAGCCTCCCATCCTTTCTAAGGTAGGTAAATTGAGGACCCAGTTTGTGGGAGCAATAAGCTGACTTTGTATAAATATACAAAAGTATGAAGGCTATGGCTTAACGCATTGTAAGCCGCCCTGAGTCTCCAGAGAAGGGCGGCATATAAATCAAATTAAAAAAAAAAAAGTAGCAAAGCCATGCCATTTGATGTATGTCAGAAGCTTGGAACTTATGTGTGACTCTGCCTAGAAAAAGGTTAACATGATTTCAGTATCTCAGGTAATAGAAACAAAACAATATTCTGGACAAATTCAAGATACAGATTCTCAATCTTGAACTTTAAATCACAGTAAAACTGTATTGGCATCACATAATTATGCTTTTCCTGGCAAATAGATGGGGAACAAATGGAAGTAGTGACAGGTTTTATTTTTCTGGGCTCCAAGATCACCGCAGATGGGGACTGCAGCCAAGAAATTAAAAGACACTTGTTCCTGGGGAGGAAAGCTATGGCAAATCTAGACAGCATACTAAAAAGCAGAGACATCACCCTGCCAACAAAAGTATGCACAGTCAAGGCTCTGGTTTTCTCAGTTGCAATGGATGGCTGTGAAAGTTGGACCATAAGGAAGGCTGAGCGCCAAAGAATTGAGGCCCTTGAACTCTGGTGCTGGAGAAGACTCCTGCGAGTCCCTTGGACTGCAAGGCCATCCAACCGGTCAGTCCTAGAGGAGATCAACCCTGACTGCTCTTGAGAAGGCCAGATCCTGAAGAGGAAACTCAAATCCTTTGGCCACTTTATGAGAAGGAAGGACTCCCTGGAGAAGAGCCTAATGCTATGAAAGATGGAGGGCAAAAGAAGAAAGGGACGGCAGAGAATGAGGTGGCTGGATGGAGTCCCTGAAGCAGTTGGCGTGAGCTTAAATGGACTCCAGAGGATGGTAGAGGGCAGGAAAGCCTGGAGGAATGTTGTCCATGGGGTCCCAATGGGTCAGACATGACTTTGCAACAAACAACGACAACAATTATGCTTTTGAAGGAACGGAAGCGCCATTTGAGGTGGGCTCTCATGTTTTGCAGGAAACAGACTGCATCTTTATTATGAGTTCTTGGCTTCAGATATAATTGGAGCCCATGATCTGGAAACCAGGTGAGGGATGGTTACAGCTTGGTGCAAAAGTTTACGTCTCAAGGCCAAAGTCCTCAGGTTCATTATCTGGGTCTTCCAGAGAAGGCTGGGAAAAGTCTCCATTTGACACCACACGGAGAGTTGCTGTTGTTGTTGTTCAGTCGCAAAGTTGTGTCTGATTTTCCGTGACAAAGCAAGGTGGTTGTTAAGAGAGTAACATCCAATTTTACAACCTTCTTGTCCAGGGTTGTTAAGTGAATCATTGCAAGCCATCATACAATCATAAGTCACATTTTTTGGCGCTGTTGTAACTTTGAACGGTCACTAAAAAAAAAACTGTCGTGAGTCAAGGACTGTCTGCGTTTGAAAAACAAAATTAAGAGCCTCAGAAAAACTGAATTTCTGATTTCTTAGCCAGTGACAGAGGCAGATACTTCTCCCTTTTTTAAAAAAAATGCAAGTAAAATCCAGAGTGCTCTTTCTGAGCATGGGAATTCCTCAAAAGTCACAATCTTTTTTTATTTTTTTAAGAATAAAAATTACCAGTCCCACACCGAAGCTGCTCAAAGCAGTAAGATCACAGGTTAATTTCTCCACAGGTTGTTTTGCCTGGCAGTGTTTTCTTTTTTTAAAAAAACCCCAGGATTATACCCTTCATTAAGAGATAAAAAATAAATTAAGGGTTCTCTTTTTTGTTTGTTTGTTTGCTCCCCTCCCAACAAAAATTGCCACCCCAGAAAGAAGAAGGAGTCTGTGAGAAAACCCTTGGAGCCATGTTGGGATGAATCTTCCTTCAACCACATCAACCTAAACTTAACAAAGTACCACACACCACTCCCTTTCCAAAAGATGTGAGAATGGGTAAAACAGTATTTCTCAACCTCAGCAAGTTTTAAGGTATATGGACTTCAATTCCCAGAATTCCCCAGCCAGCATAGCGTAGAATTCTGGGAGTTGAAGTCCACATGCCCTCAAACTGACTGGGGAATAGCTATGCTGGGGAATTCTGGGAGTTGAAGTCCCCAATTCTTAAAACTGACTAGGGACATAGCTATGCTGGGGGATTCTGGGAGTTGAAGTCCACACGCCTTAAAACTGACTAGGGACATAGCTATGCTGGGGGATTCTGGGAGTTGAAGTCCACACGCCTTAAAACTGACTGGGGACATAGCTATGCTGGGGGGTTCTGGGAGTTGAAGTCCCCAAATCTTAAAACTGACTAGGGACATAGCTATGCTAGGGAATTCTGGGAGTTGAAGTCCCCAAATCTTAAAACTGACTAGGGACATAGCTATGCTGGGGGATTCTGGGAGTTGAAGTCCACACGCCTTAAAACTGACTGGAGACATAGCTATGCTGGGGAATTCTGGGAGTTGAAGTCTATCCATCTTAAAGTTGTTAAGGTGAAAAGCCTGCTATGGAGTCTTTCCCAGGTATTTTTACAATTGCAATTCCCACAATTCTGCAACCATACTGGCTGTGAAGCATAAGAGTTAACTATGCTGGCCAGGGAATTCTGGGAATTAAAGTTTACCCAGTTTAAAATTGACTGGAGGACAGCTACGCTGGGGAATTCTGGGAATTAAAGTCCATCCAGCTTAAAGTTACCAAGGTTGAGGAATATTGCTTTAGACCCTTTCTCAGGCATTTTGCATCTGCAGTTCCCACAATTCTGCAACCATACTAACTATGAAACATCTGAGTTAGCTATGCTGGCTGGGGAATTCTGGGAGTTGAAGTCCACCCAAAGCTTCAAATTGCTCCAGAGCTCAAAAATGCTGTTTTATTTGTTGCTTGCTTTCCTCCAAAAATCATACAACTTGAGAAAGGAAGCTGTTTAGTGACTAACCAAAGGTACAACAGCACCAAAAACAGTGACTTATGACCATTTTTCGCACTTAAGACTGTCGCACCACCCCCATGGTCACATTCGGATGCTTGGCAACTGACTCGTACTTATGACGGTTGTAGTGTCCCAGGGGTCACGTGATCCCCTTTTGAGACCTTCTGACGAGCAAAATCAGTGGGGAAGCCAGATTCCCCGAACAACCGGATTGCAACTGTAGTGATTCGCTTAACGACTGTGGCAAAAAAGGTCGTAAAATGGGGGCAAAAGTCACTTGCCAGCAGAAATTTGGGGCTCAACCTGTGGTCGTAATTCGAGGACTACCTGTAATTTATAAAACTGCCAGGTTCAGACAGATGTTTCCAAAAGGACCCAAAACCGAACCGCTTAAGAACAAGTGGATCCAATGAAAACCGAACCATACACAAGGGATTCTGATGTTCACGCTTTGCACGTTGAGGGTAATTCTATGCTCGCACGTAAATGAAAACCTGGCACGCTTTTGATACGTGGATCCTTTATTCGGCCTCAGAAGAGGATCATGTGATCCTCATTTATTTCTATTTAACAATGGGAAAACTGGAGAAGTTGCCTGAAGTTCCCCACCCTGTCTAGAGCTGTAATTTCATCTAAGTGGCCTAGTTCTGCAATTAAAACGCTAACCCCAATGGCACAGAAAATCTCAAGAGTGTTTTCCCCCCCAAGAAACTGAGCATAATACACTTAAAAAAAAGAGAAAGAATTTAATTTATTTTATTTTTTTAAAAAAGTCACCTTTTTTTTTTAAAGCTTTGGAAGTTTCTACTTGATACAGCTCTCCCAACCTCACTTTTGCAGAGGAGAGCATGTTCTCCCAGTCACCCTGAGTAGGTAAGTTACTTGGGTTGTGGTGGCTTGCACAAGCTGCAACACGCTACACCTGAGGTTTAGCACACCCCCAAGATGTGAAATAATTCCCTATCTTTGGATGCAATTCATTTGATTTCAATCTCATCCTGGCAGGCGAGAAAGCGCCTAACTTTATTAAAATGAAAAGAGAACGGGGTGAGGGAGAGAAAGATGTCTTGCAAACTTTTCTGGCAAGAAAGAAAGAAAAAGAAAGAAAGAAAGAAAGAAAGAAAGAAAGAAAGAAAGAAAGAAAGAGAGGGAGGGAGGGAGGGAGGGAGGGAGGGAGGGAGGGAGGGAGGGAGGGGAGGAAGGAAGGAAGGAAAGAAAGAAAGGGAAGGAAGGAAGGAAGAAAAAAGAAAGAAGGAAAGAAAGAAAGAAGGAAAGAAAAAGAAGGAAGAAAAGAAGGAAGGAAAGAAAAAAGAAAAAGAAGGAAGGAAGGAAAACATGAGGAGAGGAGAAAGGCAGGCAGGCAGGCTAGATTTTTATTATTTAACTTTTTTAGTTGTTTTAATGTTGGGGAGGGAGAAAGAAGGAAAGCAGGAAGGAAGGAGGGAAGGAAAGAAAGAAGGAAAGAGAAAGAAAGAAAGAAGGAAGGAAGGAAAACATGAGGAAAGGAGAAAGGCAGGCAGGCAGGCAGGCTAGATTTTTATTATTTAACTTTTTTAGTTGTTTTAATGTTGGGGAGGGAGAAAGAAAAAGAAAGAAAGAAAAAAAGAAGGAAGGAAGGAAGGAAGGAAGGAAGGAAAACATAAGGAAAGGAGGAAGACAGGCTGGGAGGCTAGATTTTTATTATTTAACTTTTTTAGTTGTTTTAATGTTGGGGAGGGAGAAAGAAAAGAAAAGAAAAGAAAAATAAAGAAAGAAAGGAAAGAAACAAAAGAAAGAACAAAAATCCCACAACTTTCTCCTATCATATTTCCAAAAAGTGGGGGGGTGGAGGGGGGAGCAGTGAAGGTTGCTGGACGTGATAACCAAGGAAGAGACCTGCAACTTTGTTTATAAGCGAGAATGAACCGTGTGTGTGTGTGTGTGTGTGTGTGTAGCGTTTGGCGTTTGGCGTTTTCTAACGCAAGGAACCACAACTTGGCAATGCCGGGTGTTGTGCCCGGGGAGTGTGGCTGCCCTGTAGATTTGCTAATATTCTGGTTACTGTGTTTGGTGGTTAGAGACAAACAGCAACACCTGTTTTTGAGTGCTTGTGCTTGTCAGTGCTTGCTGGTCGGTCCAGGGGTGTCTGAGGAGCCGTCTCGCCCCAACTCTAAAGAGAGATCAAACCTAGAATTAAGGAGAAGAATGAATCAATGGGATGGGCTTGCCTCCCTCCGGAAGCTGTGGGTGTTTCATTGCTGGAGGTTTTCAAGGAGAGATTGGAGGGCTATTTGTCTGGAATGGCGTAGGGCAGGGGTCTCCAACCTTGGCAACTTTAAGCCTGGCGGACTTCAACTCCCAGAATTCCCCAGCCAGCTTTGGGGAATTGCATTCAGCCGGCAGTCGGCGGAAGTAGCCTGCGGTACGGCCTTCTAACCACTGTGCCACCATGGCTCTTCAAGTTATAACTTTGAACGGTCACTAAATGAATTGTTGTAAACTGAGGATTACCCGTTTTAAATCTAAGCGCTCTTGCTATCTCCAGCCTCATATCGCCCGTCCTCTCGGTTTGGTAGTCTTTAGCTAATCTTTCTTAATTTTAATCGTTTTTTTATTATCTCCCTTATCGCTTTCATCAGTTTTGTAAGGCTCCCAGAGTTGCTGCAAGAGTGAGACGGGCGGCACATTAATTTAATCAACAAAAGAAGCAATAAACATCACAAACTCATTCTTGCATATAATAGCCACCTGTGGGTTGGCATCTCCAGATGGGGCTGGCATTGCTCACCTGGCAGTTCCAGAAGTGACTGGCCGACTGAAGGCGGATCTACGTACAGGTAGTCCTTGACATACGATCACAACTGAGCCAAAACGTTCTGTTGCTAAGTGAGACAGTTGTCAAACGAATTCTGCTCCGTTTTACAACTTTCCTTGCCAGAACGGTTAAGTGGATCACGGCAGTTGTTAAGTTAGTAACAGGGTCGTTAATCGGGCTTCCTCGTTTGACTTCGCTTGTCAAAGGACGCAAAAGGGAATCGCGTGATCCCGGGATACTGCGACCGTCATAAATGTGAGTCAGCTGTCCGAATTTTCATCATGTGACCATGGGTGTTTGTGCCCAGAGTTACCTTCTGGTAAGGTGGGTGGCCAATAAACAAGCAAGCAAATAAATAAACGGTCGTAAGTGTGAAAAAAACATCGTAAGTGGGTTTTTTTCAATGCCACGGTCACTTAGCAAATAGTTGGTAACTTGAGGATTATCCCTAATCCCGTACTGAAGCCGACCCACAAAATTATGTTTCTTCTCACTTCCCTTCCCCTCAGCTGTCCCAAACATGACAGGATATAAATTTCTGAGCAATGAGTGAGTTTTGTGGCCGACCCTCACACCTCGGTTAAGGAAGTTTCATTTCAGTAAAATAAATCTAAAGCTCAAAGCCAAGAGTTACAAAGATTTCAAAGTCTGCAGCTTGGTGCTTGCCTTAGTTTTAGTATGGCGCTTATCTGATCCTGGGGATACATTATAAAACCACTAAATATATATATATATTTTTTAAAAATCTGCCCGTTCTATGCTTTTATACCATACCTCATCCTGCTATAACCACGGAGCACGCTTTGAAAGCGTTATCCAAAGTGGGTTTCAATTTTCCCCTGCGACATTCGTAATTTATAGATTGCCATCATTTTATGCAGCCCTTTAAATGCAAGGTGATGAATTATCGCTTTTATTGAGCAGAAATCGCCTAACTACTGGCAGCTTGGGAAGTTTTGAAGTCCTGAAACTTTGTTCGGAGGAGGCTTAGCAGCGATTCCGTAAAACATCGGTTCATTTTATAATGATACCGTCTTACTTGCAAATCTATTCTTAATACACCCGTTCCGTAAATACTGTACTTACTCAACAATTATTTTTTTAAAAAATTTGGGAAAGTGCAATTGCACAAAATGAGTTTGTGGGTGTTTGTGTACGACAGGTGTGTCCAACCCATAGTCTGTGGGCTGCATGCGGTTCTGGGACAGCTAGCAATGTGGCCCCACCAGGTGGTAGTCCTCAACTTAGGACAATTGAGCCCAACATTTATTTTGCGAAGCGAGACAGCTGTGAAGAGAATTTCGTCCCGTTTTATGACCTTCCCCGCCTCGTTCGTTCAGTGAATTGCTGCAGTTCTTAAATAAGCAACATCGTTGTCAAGTGAATCAAGCTTCCCCGCTGACTTTGCTTGTCAGAAGGTCACAAAAAGGGACGACACATTGCAAGCGTCGTAAATGTGAGACAGTTGCCAAGCATCTGAATTTGGTTCGTGTGACCATGGGGGAACGCTGCCGTGGTCGGTAAGGGTGAAAAAAAACGGTCATAAGTCACTTTTTTCAGTCTTGTTGTAACTTTGAACAGTAACCTACATGTGGTAAGTCGAGACTACCTGTATTATGTGATTTAAATACATTAACTATATTATATATTTTATATGCCACCCATGCAAGCCAAAAGGTTGGACACTCCTGGTGTGCATTAATTAGACAGATCACACAGAGATATTCAAAAACATTAGACAACCATCTGTCTGAAATGATATAGAAATGAAAAAAAGAGCCTTGGTGGCTCAGCAGCTTAAACAGCAGCTTAAGTGGTGCTAAAGTGACAACAGCTGCCTGCAATTACTGCAAGTTTGAATCTCACCAGGCTCAAGGTTGACTCAGCCTTCCATCCTTTCAAGGTAGGTAAAATGAGGACCCAGATTGTGGGGGCAATATACAACTGACTTTGTATAAAAAAGAACACCGCTGGGGTGTGTGGGGCAAAGCCCTACTAAGCAGGCATATACAAAAATATGAAGGCTATTGCTTAACACATTGTAAGCCGCCCTGAGTCTCTGGAGAAGGGCGGCATATAAATTAAATTTTTAAAAATATATATATAGGGCAGGGATGGCTAACCTTTTTGCCGTCACGTGCCAAAAGTGGGGGGAGCACAGCAAGGTCGGCCACGTGTGTGCTCACAGCCATAATTCAATGCACCCCGCCCCTGCGCATCTGCCTACCCCCCTGCTTTTAGCACGTAATGCACAGTGGGCCCAGTAGGCCCATTTTTCACCCTCCCCAGGCTCCAGAAGCTTTCTAGGAGCCTGGGGAGGACAAAAACAGCCTCCCCACCCCCTGAGGCCCTCCGGAGGCCAGAAACAGCCCATTTCCCAACTTCCAGTGGGACCAAAAGGCCCATAAATCGGCTGGCCAGTGCACAGATGCGCGCTGGAGCTGAGCCACAGCAATGCTCGCGTGCCCACTGATACGACTCTGTGTGCTACCTGTGGTACCCGTGCTATAAGTTCATCATCATGGATATAGGGTTTCCTGCTTGAACAGGGGGTTGGAAGACCTCCAATTCTGTTGTTCTTTTACCTACGGGACTGAGGGATTGTTACGATTTTTAATAAGGCAGAACTTTTGACACCATCCCCTATTTTTATGGATAGTATCACTGTGCAATTTATTCACTAGAGGGCACTGTACTTGGGGAATTCTGGAAGTTGAAGTTCTTCATCTTGCAAAGGTTGAGCAATTGGGCTAAACTGACTTGAGAATTCTGGGACTTTGGAAAACAGGAAAAAGCTTAGAAAAGATGAAAAAGACAACAACGCCTGGTGAATCTTTCTCCAGAAATGCCTCCAAGTTTTAGGAAGTCCGAATAATGAAGTTTATGGAACAATAGGCAAAAATGTTACCTAATTTGTTATTTATTTAATTTATATGCCGCCTATCTCACTAAGCAAACATTAATGGGTGGCTTACAATATCGTAAACAGCAACATAGTCAGTTAAAAATATTAAAAAGTTAAAACCTTCACAACAGACTGATCGAATCGTTGTTTTTATCTGGCTTCATCAGGCAAAAGAAAGGGAATATATGCAAATAAAAATCCTTGTTATGCTCATAGGAAAAAAATCAAGATGTGCTTAAATTTGTTTTTTTAACCTTTGCCGAAGGTAAAAAAGGCATCTTAACGCAAACTATAAAACTGGGATGAATTTATGCATGTTTCATCAGAGGAATGTTGCAGATAAGAGGACTGATGCTATCGAAAGCTGCAAAGGCAGGAAGCCCTTGTGTCATAAGTTGGGGTCTTGTATGAACAGGCTGAATGTTGAAACTGTAGCAGCCAAAAAAAGGGGGGGGAATGTCACAGGAAAACATGTGGATGGGATGCATTTTAATAGAAAACATCAGCCTATAAAGGGATAGAAATGGCCAAGCTGGAGAAATTATTCGTGGAAATCCTAAATTAAAGACGTTTTGGATTTTATTACATCGGTAGGGCTTCAATACTGCAATAACATTTCAAACATCATCATTATTTATATCTCGCCTTCATTAGTTTGGTAAACAACTCGAAGTGGGGACCGTATCTAAATTCTCCTTTTTCTTCCTATTTTCTCTGCAATAGCAACTCTGTAAAGTAGGTTGGGCTGAGAGAGTGGGACTGGACTAAGGTCACCCAGCTGGCTGTCATGCCTAAAGCGGGACTAGAACTCACATTCTCCTAGTGGTTGATCAATGTCACCCAGCCGGTTTTCATGCCTAAAGCGGGTCTAGAATTCACATTCTCCTAATGATTGGTCAATGACACCTAGCCGGCTTTCTTGTCTAAAGCAGGACTAGAACTCACATTCTCTTAATGACTGGTCAATGACACCTAGCCAGCTTTCTTGTCTAAAGCAGGACTAGAACTCATATTCTCCTAGTGATTGGTCGATGACACCTAGCCGGCTTTCATGCCTAAAGTGGAACTAGAACTCACAACTGCCCAGTTTCTACTTTGATGCCTTAACCACTAAACCAGCAGTTCCCAACCTTTGTGGCTTGGCGACCTGGCTGGGAGGGAGAGAGAGGAACTGGGCTGTGCAAATGGTGGGCTAGCACACACGGCTCACCGCTTGTGCGGCGTGGTTCCAAATAGGCCACAAAACCTGTTAGTGGTTGGGGGTAGGGGATCCCCAGACTAGACCAAAATGACCTGGAAGAAACCTTATTGATCGCTCAGTGAATAAAGCTGCACCAAGTATGAACACCTACTCATCTCACAAAAGCTAAAACTGGACCTGATTAATATTTGCATGGGAGACCAAGGAAGGAAGGCAAACTACATTTAATACGTTGCCAAGGAAACTATGCGGACATTTTTATGTAGTCTCTGTGAAAATGGCTCGACGGGCAGAGACTTGGACTTACTCAACTGGAAAACCAAACAGCAAAAGAGGAAGCGAATAAAATAATGGATTTGGGTTACAGGATCGGTTTTGCCGTAGTACCAATTATCCAGAGAAGTGGTAGGTTACCCTCCGCTAGATATGGTCAAGCGAAAGCTGGACAGCCATTTCTTTTGAAGTTCTAATTTTGATTTGTGTGTTTGGCCTAAGTTATCTCTTCCAATTCTATAATCTTATGAAGAGAAAACCAAATTATCACACAGCAGGCTCTACGAAGAAAGCAGCTGGGCATGTTATCTCCCTAAAATGTAACCCAGGGACAATCAATTTGGTGTTTTCTAGATATTTCAAACTTCACAATGAATGGAGGGGAAAAAAAACCCCCTAACACAGGGATCAGCAACCTGAGGCTCCGGCGCCGCATGTGGCTCTTTCACCCCTCTGCTGCGAATCCCTGTCACTCAAACTATACGTCACAACCATCAATGTGTGACACCCGCTGGCACGCAATTTATTGAGCTTTTCAACCCCTAGTAGGCCAACCATAGATAAATCCAAGAAAAGAAAAGTTTCAGAAGAGAACATTTAATTCAACAACATATGCTAGTTTTGTGTCCGCTCAAGAAATACTCAGGCACGGGAAGGGTTTTGTGGCTCCCGGTGTTTTCTTTTCTGTGGGAAAAGAGTCCAAATGGCTCTTTGAGTGTTTAAGGTTGCAGGCCCCTGCCCTAACAGCTATACAGTAGACCAGAAGGAAAATAAAAGCTGCCAAACTCGCTTCAGAAAGACACTTGAAATGTTAGCAATTGTGCATTTAGAAGTCAATTAAAACCTAGCACAATTGTAACTACAGAAATAAGAGCTAAAGGTCTGATACCAAATGCATTTCCTTGAGAATAAGCTTCATCCTGTTGCAGAGCAAGATAGGTTGTTTATATTATATTTTTTAAAAAGGAGAACTAATATAATGAGTCGATGCAAGTCATATTTACCTAAAGATGTTTCAATGGATGGAATCAAAAATACTTTCGGTTTTGTTCTTACTTCAAATATGCAGTGAATATATATGAATGCCTTTTTTTTTTTTTGTCCTGGATTCATTACAGATAAGACGGCAGAGCTTTTAAAAATTACAAACTCTGTGGAAATTAAATCATTGCCAGACGAAAGAGAAAAATCGACAAAGGATATGTCAATTAAAAACCATGTATACGGAACTGAAATTTATCTCGAGGCGGTTATTTTTAAAAAGTTCTAAAATTTATGGACTGATAACATCAGGTTGATTAGTATCGTTCTTAAAAAATCAATCTGTAGATCAAAATGGCAGCTGGTTACTTCCGTTTTTGTTTACTGGAGAAAGAAAAGATTTAGGATACAACGTTAATTCCTGACACACAGATTTGTGGTAAAGAAAATGAAAATAACTGGATGGAAGAGTACGTTTA